>JAVXUO010000371.1:0-233778 GCA_033065855.1 Escallonia rubra | reverse complement strand
AGCACAACCGAGGCCAATGTCTGTTTGAGCTTATCCCTTTGCCTCGATTTTGGTAAGAAACCTTAACAACAAAGTATATTCTTTACCCGCTTTTGATCCTCATCTTCTTGAAGCTTAGCGTTCCGCCATTCCTGTCTGCACAAGAAAACATGAGAGAGCAAGATGAGCAGAGCAGGGTCTTCTACGACCTCTGCACCATGATCATCCACATCCTCGGCTCACCTCCCTTGCCCATCCCCTTCCCCAGCCTCGTGGGTCCTTCCCTTTCAGCCTCTCCATCCTCCTCCCCCTCTAATCGGACGTCGCAGATTTCTCCCACCGCCTTTGCTTCCCTCTTTCTCGGGATCTCGCTGGCCTTAATGTTGTTTGGATCCGTGATCTTCGTTGTTGGGTTCATTCTGATGCCTTGGGTCATTGCTTTGGTCCTCCTGTTCTACTTTGCCGGGTTGGTCTCCACCTTGTCGGCATTGGGCCGGGCGATCGTCTCTTCCGCCGCTTCGTTGCCCAAGGATGTTCAGTGTAAGCAATTTCTTGAGTTTCTTTCTTGCTTATGATTGAAGTTTGTTCAAGAAAACTGAAGTGAAAACAGTACTGAGTTAGGTTTGTTTATTGGTGCTTACTGAAAATATTTCCGTCTCTTTAGAAGTTAAGTTTGTATGTGCATATTACCCTAGATGTGTATCTCATCAAGAATTGCCAGATTAGTACGTATTTGTGATGCCTATGGGTTGTTATTTGGCACTTCCCGGGGTGGAGTGCAGCAGTTAAGGTAGAGTTCTTACTGAGGTGGGAAGATACGCAGTTAAGCCTTTCTTAGCTGATGAGGTCCATTCTCATAGCCATCACAGTCCAATGTTTAGCTCGTTCTTGAGTTAGCCGAAAATGTTGTTTTGGTCTCTGTGATTCGTAGGACAAAATAAGCAATGAAAAAGAAAATAATTTTATAAGCTTGGGCCTTGGATGTATCTGACAATATCACAAGATAATTGTCAAAGTTAATATACATACTCAGAAGGGAACTTAGTACGTTAACAAAAGTAAAAAAAAAATCGCGTCGGAGATTCAGAACAACAATTGTACAAAGTTGATAAAAGTGAGACCGTTTGCATGAGTAGTGAGTGACCTGTTCCAGCATGATCCTTTCCATTCTCGTGCATGTTTAGGGGCAAAACACATGGGGATTTAGTTCTATACTGCAAAATTACATTACAGGGGTCCGTCCCCCTTTGGGTTTGTAATACTCAACTCCTAGAACCTCGACATTTATGTCTGCGTGCAGTTACCAGAGAGGAGCATTTCCTCTCAAATGATGGGACCAGCGGCTTAAGTTCTAGTGTGTGTTGTAAGCTTGAAGCAACTAGGCAATAGTCACGTATAAGTTAACATACTATAAGAATTTAGATTAAAAAATAAGCTAACCTTGATATATTAGTGTTTACTTTAAAATTTAGAGATTTAAAGTTTGGAAGAATGAAGATGGACAAAGGAACGAGAAAGATAAAGATTACGACGGCTGGTGGCACAAAAAGTAAAAAACATTACAAAATGAAATCTAATACATTGAATAATTAAAATGGTAGCATTTTAGCAAATATTGTAAACATAACTACCTATTATTTAAAACAACTAAAAAAATTTCTCAAACTTTAGGTGTGGGGTGGGGTGGGGTGGGGGGGTGCCATGGCCCCCCCTGGTCATGCTTGGGCTCCGCCCCTGTTCAAGACAGCTCCTGGGTGCCTCCTCCGCGTAGAGGAAAAGGTCCCATTTGGCTCTATTCTTTCCCTATAGAAAAAATAAAAGTAAATTTTGCAAATAAGACCCATTTTGGCCATTCTTGTGAAGGACGAGTTTTGATAATGGTTGCGGCGACGCGAATTCTTCTGTTAACCCTTGTTGGCTTCTTCTGCATTTGCGAAGAGCAAGGTGAAGAAGCCAACCATCTCCTATGATGGCCGGTCAATGATCATCAATGGTATTATTTGATTCTCTTCTCCGAATTCTTCTGTTAACCCTTGTAGACAGCTTCTCTTCTCCGGTTCTATTCATTATCCTCGTAGCCCACCGGAGGTATTATTTGATTCACAATTCCACTTTGATGCAAACAATTTTCTGGGTTTTTTTTTTCTTCTTTTCTTTTAATTCGATATATAGAGCGGTAATTTATTGTCCTGAATTGCTGCAAGAATTTGGAACCACAGACGTTGATTTATTGTTTAGATTCAGTTAATACCACTTGAATCAAGGACTAGGGATGTAAACCATTGTAATATATTTGTTTAATTATGTGTAATACATTGTAATGTATTTGTTTAATTATTTGTAAGACATTGTAATATATTTGGAGAATTATGTTTAATTATTTGTAAGACATTGTAATATATTTGTTTAATTATGTGAAAATGTATATTAAAAAAAAAAAAAACCAAAGAGTTGTCATGTCAAACGCTTGGGGTTTTCTGTTTTTTGAAAACATAAACTCTATCAAACGTCTACCAGTTTTTTAAATTGGTGAAAAAAAAAACCAAAACTCTTTCCAGTTTTCTTTAAAAAAAAAACTGAAACTAAAAGTGTTACTAAACAGAGCCTAAGTTAAGTCCGAATAAGAACGAACTTTCCCAGTAATGAGGAGGATAAAATGAATTCACCTAGGAAAGCAGTACATACTCTACGCTTGTATGTATAATCAAGATCTTTACCAATGAGGTTTAAAAAGGAGAATTCCACGGTATATGATGATTAACCGCTGAGAGGGAGTCCCATAATCTTAACTACATAATTGAAATAATACAATGTGCTTTCCTAGAACTAAGAAAGCTGAAACTTCAGGCTAGAATTTGTCACTACAGAGAGACAATATTGCTGTTACCCAACCCAAAACCATTCTTGATATACTTATATGTTTTTATCTGAGAATGAAATGCATATAACATTTCAGTTATTTGAGGAGCTGACTTTATTTACAAGTTAACGTCACAAGTTGGTCTCATAGTGGCGCGTCATTTGGTGGCATGGTAGGTTCTTTATTTGTTTAGATATTTTTACAACAGTTAGCTTCCCAAATTCAACATGTTGACATTTGCTGTTTCTAATCAAACACTCCCCCCATCCCACAAACCCCCATCGCCCCGGCTACAAGCATATGTTAAGAATGTCACCAATTTGGCAAAAGGCCACAATTAAAAACAGGAGGAAAACATATTAAAGCTGTTCTCATTTTGCAAACTTGGTAAATTGAATAGGAAAAACCTTTGAGAGGAGAAGCAGCTCTTGGAAGAAGAGGTAAGCGGATTATAACCGAAAGCAGTTCATGGTCAGGAGAGGCTTCCTCGGCTTAGAGACCTAGACTCATTTGCTCAGTGTGCCTCAAATGCTATTTTCATGGCGCCAGATTGTGGCAAGGACCACTGAGAGAGAAGAAAATTGTTCACTGCTACAGCTAGCCCTCCCCTCACGTCCTCCGACAACAGACCCAACTGCGCTACTGTGGAGATATAAGAGTGTTCCCTTGCCTTCGCAAGTCATGCTTTAATTGATTTATTGACCAATTCTCTCTCTTGTAAGCCTCAATTATGGAAGTACCATTTTCCAAGTGTTACATGCCACAAATGAACACCCTCAATGACGTTATGCCCAAGTGGCTCAGCCGTCAGTATTTCCTAATTTTCCCCCTTTCATCCAGGTAATCCTCTTGTATCCCTATATAAACTTTATGTTAACATGCTCTCCAAACTTCCAGTTCCACTGTTTTGACCACACAGTATCGCGTTGTTTTCCCCAGCCCAAAAAAGAGAGAGAAGAAAGGAAGGATCAATTGGAAAATGTCAGGTAATATTTGATATGCAGCCTATAGGACATAACGTAACTCATCAAATGCTTACTTCAGTGCATTTATAACAGTGCATGGCTTGAATGCATCTCAGTGGCCTTACTAGCATACATATCAGACGTATCAAACGTAGCGATATTCTCATACAAAGGCATTTCATATAAATCAGCTTACCATGTCATATGCTCTGCGTTGACAACTTGATTGCAATTTGTAAAGTTCATCCGTAAACTGGTATGTTCATCGATGGAAGACCTAAAATTTTACACGAAAATAGAAGTAAATGTTTGATAAAATTAACGAGTGTGCCAAAACAAAATATATTTAGGGAGATAAGGAGCCTAAATTTTTGTACTTACACCTGAACATCTTGCTGAGCTGCTTGGAGCATGCACCACATTAGAACTATTCGCTGATGAACATATCGTGATTCGATCCTTTGAGAGCTCAAATATAGTATCTGGTTACCTGCTCTGTTGCTTTAGAAACCATCAGAACCCTTGCATGTTAGCTTTTTTGTTCTATCTCAGGCTTTGTTTTTGTAAGAACTTATGAGGAACAATTAGAATACGTGGAAGTTGTAAATTGTTTGTCATAACGTTGTATAAAGCGTCCGATACAGGTCTGTTGAGCCCCTATACATAAAAATGCTTAGGAACAACAAGATCTCTTGTGAGAATACAAGGCAAGTTGATGATTGTGAAAAGACATCAACTGCAAAATCTAACCGCTCCAACCACCGCCAACTACCCAGTTGAAATGTGGACGCCGATGGCGATGAGGAAGATGGTAATGAGACCAAAGAAGAGGATGGTGTGGACGAGGATCGATACTCCGCTTGTCTGGAAATTGTTGAACTCGATCGCTCGGCTCTTTCCGGGAAGTTGGAACAATAGCCCCGGCGACAACAGCACAAACAGCACCACCGCTATCACCACCGGCCCCCAGTCAGCCATTTAACTCCTCTGCTATATCACTCTCGCTCTTTGGTAAAGTCGAAACTGCAAAGCTATTTGGGAAGAAGGGGGTCGGCAATTTATAGATGGCACAAACTGGATTAAGGTGCTAAATGGTCAGAGGAAGAGATGACTCTGGTTGTCATTGCCCAAAAGGCCAAAATGAGGCGACGGCAAGAATCCGTAACTGCCAGAAGACGAGGCATTGGATTTTTCGCGATAGCCACACCCAAGGACATGTAGGACGGCACCTTTCTTTCCGTCTGACGACTGTGTATTTGCTCTATCTTGCCCCTTATAACCGACAATTGGAGGTCATTGAGTTACTGGGTACGTATAATTGCGTATGAATTGAAGTGTTTTCAAACTCCCTAGACCATGGCTAAGGTCAAGAAATTTGCCCTCTATGAGCATTGGGTACAGCGTGAGTACGGATGCTACACAGATATCCAAGTCTCGCCCCCATCAATCCTCCCGGCGATCCATCCGTTATATAGAGAGGGAGGCAGAGATTTGTTGGTGTTCCATGGCTCCGTTTGTTGGATAGTTCAATGTTGCTCTAAAAACTTAAGTTATTAGAGAATGAGTCTACGTTATTAACATGTTTAACGCTCTCTATCAAGTGCAATCACGTGGAAAGACAAATTAAATTGCACTACTACTAAGTGCACAAATAAATAGAATATAAATTGCACTATAATAAAGGAGAACTAAATGCAAGCGGAAAGAATTGAACTCAAGAACTTACCAAACCCGAGTTCTGATACATGTTAAGTTACTTACTATCTAGTCCGATGTTATCATGTTTAACACTCAAAAACATCTCACGCAAAACCAGTAATGATGAAATATTGATGCTTAGCTAGATGAGCGGTCACACGGGGAAGGATAAAAGAAGGAAAGAAAAAAAATATGCAAGAAGGGTGGTGTGACACTAATAAAGAGAAAGTTGTCTACATAGAAAGAAGTGTAATAATTTGTGCCAACTTGATGAAGTAAGAGGAGGTAAAGAGTGGAATGAGAAATAGGAAGAGTGGAGCGACTAACGAAAACAGGAGGGAGCGTTACTCGATATGTTTTTCGTTATATTAATGTCTAAATGAATTACGCCAAGTTGATGTAGTACAACATGGAAAGAACAAGGGAAATGTTAAAAATTATTATGAACATGTGCTTAGATATAAATAAGAATGAAAGAGATTTGCTCTCCCTCCAGTTGCACGACCTCAAGCAGAGGATAAAGCTCTTCCTGGAGAGGTAAACCAACCGATTAAGCAAAGCATTCAAATCCACCTAGCTTTAGCACTACCCCTTCAACACCTACAATGTTAGCTTTTCTTTAATTCCAAGACCCTGTAATGTAAATGCACCAAAAAGGCACCCAATTTCATTAAGCTGTAAAGCAACGGAAAGAACCCACTCAAAGGATCAATAATTGGAAGCTTACGAAGGGAAAGTTGCTTCTTTCAGTTTCCAAAAACGCAAAGCTCCCACTTCCCAAGCACCACCATTCCATACCTTTCCTCCCTTCTTAGTCTACTTTCTTCTTCCTCTCTAAGTTTAGCATCCCCCATTTCCCTTCTTCACTAAGAAACTTAGTACCCTCCCTATACATATTTGCATTTGCAAAGACCACTCTATTGTTCCTCTCTCTCTCAGGTAAACTTCAGAGAAGTTAAGTTCGTCCGTTACTCTTGAGATATTTGTGGAGCGATAGAAAATGGGTGCTGATTGGGGACCGGTGGTTGTCGCGGTGGTCATGTTCATTCTCTTGTCGCCAGGGCTGCTGTTCCAGCTACCGGCGAGGACCCGGGTGATAGAGTTTGGCAACATGTACACCAGTGGGATTGCGATCCTAGTTCATGCTGTATTATACGTTTGTATATATACCATCTTGATCATTGCGATTGGTATTCACATTCGTACTTAATGAACCATCACAACAATGTTTTGTTTTTTTTTTTTCTCCTTCTTTTGGTTTGTTGCTCTAATACTGTAAGGTTGGTCTCTAAGTCTTCCTGAATTCTCAGTCTTGTGCATGGGCTAATGAAGCAAGAAGTTGTTTCAAAGAGGCATGGTTTGCCAAGTCTACGGCTTCATTACATTTACACATTATTGATTCTCTACTCTCTTTCTTGCAATATCAATGATTACATGACCATGGTAGCTAGTCATTGAGAACATAACTTTCGTATTAAGAATTAAAGTCTACGAATTCTATCCATAATCCTATGTCAATTAGTTTTGAATCGGATGTTCTGTCACTATATTGGAAACGACCATCAAGGATGCAGTTCAAAAGAAAAAGGAAAATTTGTCAGTGCCACCAAATCCATGGGTTTCCAGTTGGAGACTCATTATAAGTACTCAACAATCTTCCTTGTGACTCTTGACGGCTACCTGTTTCTACTTGATTCTAGAATGCCATTAAGGCTCAATTATAGGTTTTTGTGATTCTGGAGTACATAGACAAGTCCAGCAATACTGAGACAAGAACACAAAGTGATCGACATAAAATTCCTTTGTCATCACATCCACCAGAGGAAGAGGTCATGCTGTCTGTGTACTGGTTTTTTTTTCCATATTTGATTCTCTAGTCAGCATGGATGATGGTGCGCCTGCTTAAGATTGTACGCAGTACTTAGCACAAGAATGCTAACTTAGTTATTGATGGACCATGTATTCATTGTCCAACAGGGTGCAGTTCTTGGACAATGAATACATAGCAGCGGAAAGTAATGCTGATTCCACCATATCTTTTCATTTTTGTTCTGCATTAGATAGGTAAATTGCTCCTTGTTGCAAACAAAGGCTCCTGTTAGTCTATCATGCTTTCTAGATTACATCCCAGTTCTACTAAACTGCGAACAGATCGGGAACTGTTCCGATACAGGAGAATTTAATCTCCAAAAAGTATTTTTCTTTTTTTTATTGGTACTCCTCGGTCCATCGGATGTCTGGGCAACACAATGGAGTGGCTCTCTCCCCCTCCATGAGATTTGGACATATCATGAGCATACACAAGAAAGAGAGAGCTTCTAACCAGGTCTCAACAAAATCAAGCCTTTGGTTGAGGCATTCGGTTAATCGAGTCCTCAGAAATCTCATGAGTACTTTCGCCAACATCCCCTTAAGGCTTTGGTTACTTGAAAATCTTACAAGTTTGTCTGGAGGGTTTCATTCGATCTCAGTAGCTCTTACTCAACGCCAACATTGTTTATTGTGGCCGTGGCAGTCAAGCTGACTGCATTCATGTGGCAAACTGGCAATGGCGCCATAAGGGGTTTATCTTCAATAATGAAGGAACGTGCGCAAGACCTTCATGAAGGTTGGTAAATAGGAGCCCGAAGGAAAAAAGTTACGCGGTCATTCTTTTTGCTGGAAAGAAGCGATAAAAAATATTGCCAAGAGTACTCTCAAAACACTCGAGCGAATGGAAAACAAATTTGGATCATCTCCTAACTAATTCATCGTAAGTAATGAACATCATAAATGATGATTAGATTGCTAAAAGAAGTAATATTCATCATCACTACTTGTCTTTTAATCACTATCATTTGTCAATTCTGTGCGAACTATTAAGTCAAAGGCAAAGCCTAATAGCAGATGCTCATTGATCTCAAACTTGATGGTAACAGTGTCAGGACCTTTTAGGTGCTGTCTTGAGAGATGTCAGATGTGGGTGTAGAATTTACTCCTTGACCTAGAAATGGAGCAAAGAAGAATGCGGAAACTTGAAGCCACCATTGAAGGTTTTGAGTATGGATTGGAATGCCTTTTTAGGTGAATATAACTGAAAGCAAGAGTCGCCCTTTTTAACTTCCTCTCTTTTCAAGGTATCTAATATCTTGTTATGGAGTTGGCATCGCCTCTTAAAAGGAATTTCTCCTATTTTTAGAAATGCAAAATCTTTAAAGTTTTCAATTAGCTGCTATCAGGATGAAACCCAAAGTTTCTCATGTTCAAGATATGGAAGCTGCAGCATGGTGCTTAAGTTTAGTAGCATTTTCGCTCTTATAATAATTGCTCAAGCACAATCATGAGTGTCAAGCGATTGAACAAGAAAAAAAAAACGAGAAAAAAAAAAAGAACAAGAAAGAGGGCAGGGGTGGATCCAGAAACTGTAATGGGGACTGCCAAAAAATCATAAAAAAATTTGATGGTTAACATAAAAGAATTCAGAAAGTTCAAATTTATACAAAACATGAATGATCAAAACCACATTATAATTAGTGTCACTATGAATCCGTTAAATACAAAATAAATTGCTCAATTTGACTACTAACAATATATTTTCACTACGCATAATGACTTATTTAACTCTTACTGTATAAATATATTACTAATGTGTTTATTAGTCACGTATAAGTTAATCAACTATAAATTTTAAACTAAAAAAAAAAGAACGAACCTTAATCTATTGTTATTATTTTTTTTGTGTAATGTGAAGCTTTAGAATTTGGAATTAAAAAAATGAAGATAGAGCAAAAAAATGACAAAGATAAAGATTATGACAGGGCACAAAGAATAAAAGGCAGAACAAAATGAAATCCTAATAAATTAATATTACAATCTAAAGAATTTTTGTAAACATTTAAAATATTTAAAATGTGTTTATCCATTAGAGGGTCACCAATGTGGCTTCCTCCTTAGATATAACTAGGTTGCGATGATTGAATACACGTGCCGGGGGGGGGGGGGGGGGGATTGGGCTGTGACGCGAGTGTTATATTACTTTTTGGAAGAAAAAAAAATTGACAAAAAATAGAGGATGTTTTTTGCAACATCAACTACCTAATTTCTTAGGAGCAAAAGACCAAGGGCATTAGGATTAGGGTTGTAGTAATATAAAAGGGTTGTTCCTATGTCTTTTCGTCCAAGTCTTATTGCAATCTGTCTTCCACCAAGATTGCTAACCAGCGGCTTGGTTAATTTTTAGGTACTTCTTCTTCTCTGTATCTACTAATTAATATCGTTGATTGTTGTTCTTGTCAGTAATTAATGTTGAGCTCCTTTAATGCATGTTTTTAGGGTCACCATCTCACAAAGTTTAATTTTTTCTTGCGTTGCATTACTAATTTTAAACTGTTTACCTACTTTAAACTATTTTAGTATTCGTCAGAAGAGGTACTCTATGGAAGTTAATACAGATTACAGTCTAGGACAGCAAGAAAAGAGCAGCGACTCTGCTCCTCTCGCTCCTCTCTTCTATGAACTACTCCTACATAGACAATGAAACGACCCTTTAGAATTTGGAACTTATGAAGCGCAACAACCAAGCGCAATCGGGAGTTGAGGAGAATATTATTGATGTTGTTGATGAGGACACCGATCATGGTACCATAAAACATAAGGTTGCTACCATCAGAAGCACGAATTCGAGAAAATAACTTGAAATAAATGAATTGAGAAATCCCTAAAATTAAAATTCATAATTTGAAATCAATTTAGAATCCAAGTTCATAGTTTCAGGCATAGAGAAATTGACAAGAATACTGGACGTTAGGGTTTTGATGTCGCAGAATAAACAAAAACCAAGTATATATAGTAGTAGTAATGAGTAATGATTTTAGGGATGTAATTCATCCCTTCCCAAGTTCTTGCGCCCCAAGTTTCTCCCCAGGAGGCCGTTTGCTTGCTTTTACTTTTATGTACTTTCTCTCATCGCTGTAATAACTGCACAATTTCAACTATTGAACAGAAGGGAGTCAACACCTCTTCAAGAAAAAGAATGGAAAGCCCGTGCCCTGCCGCGGGGGAGAGCTACCCCGCAGGACTGAAAGAGGATGCTGCGGCGGCTTTACTTCTTTCTTCTCTCAAGCACCAAGAACTGAGCTACCAAACAGCCATGGAATTGGAAGACTTGAAGCACAAGTTTGGAATTACCACCCAGTATCGCCACCTCCACCCACAGCCGCAAATTAGGGTAAACCATGATATCGGTGAAGACCTGGTGGCGGTACCATCACCGGCAACGGTTGTGCCATCAGCCATATACAGTACGCACCTCCCGGAATTTGGCTGCTATGCGACCCCGCCGCCGGAACTCCCACCAATCCCGATGCTGCACGGCCGTATCAGACAGTGTAGTAAGCCATACGAGAAGCAATTGACAGAGAGTGACGTGAAGGACAGTCAAAATAGGCTGACGTTGAGCAAGGATTATGTTAAATTTCATCTGGAATCAATGTTGGAACCAGAGGAGAATCTTAGAGAAGGGATTAACGTCACCACTTATGATTCCCAAGGGAACACGTATGACATGGTTTTCAAGATTTGGGCTGGAAAGATGCACGTGCTTACAGCCGGGTGGAAGAAGTTCTATCAACAGCATTGTTTAAGGGCACATGATGACTGGGTTACTCTGTGGATGTTTAGACATAGTAGAACAGAGAGGCTCTGTTTTGCTATTACTTCAAGGACTATGCAACTGTAGACACTACACTCAGGTCAGGGCCAGGGGAGTTCCCAGAACAGAGGTCAAGAAAAGTTCAGAGTTTGAGAGAGAGGAGATGGAGTGAGGCACCCATTTCCCGATTTTGGCTTGATAACTGATGCTAGTTTACCAGGTTCTGTGAATGGAAAATCAGGTGTGATCGGATAATATCGTTCTTTTCAATCATTACTTCTGATGGTTATTTAACACGTACCTAGTTTTCTAGCACTTCAATCACTTGTTTTGTTCTTAGACCCGCTTGTCTAACTTTTTCGTGAGACCCATTAGTTGTAAGTCAAGATATCGAATAAAAACAACGAGTAAAGTCAATGCGTAAGATATACCAAACTTTCACAACAGTCAGTCAAGAAAAATCTGGTAGTGGGACTACCCACTTCCGGTCAACTGACCGACCATCAGGGCCGGAGAATGTTAAACGGGTGGGGTGGGGCACTAAATTTTGGATGAACAATGAATTGGATTGATAGATTGGATCACTCATCTCCACAGCAGAGTCCAATTCAATCCCACCCATTTTGGGATGCCTCCATACGAAGAGAAGGCCCTTGAGCCTCTTCTTCCATTCATTATTACCTTTGTGTTAATCACAACCGTGGCAGAGAGGAAAATCAAATCCTCTGCATGTGGAGAGAAAATGCGACTCAGTTGCACCTTTGATGAACTTGCGTTGTTAATATTACCAGCATAACTCCTTAATTAGTCTTGACCATCTAGGAACGTCAAGCAAAGGAAGAATTGTGTCAACCACACAGACGAGGGAGAAATCGTGTAAGACTACGAGGGGCTAAGATGGACAGAATATTTTTTTTAATGTAAATGTAAATCCAACGGTCTTAGAATGAAATCATACAATATTGGTCACTAAAATTGCACCAAATAGTTTCAATTCTTAATGAATGCCACAACAATTGATGCAGCTATGTGGATTACAGCTCTTGAGTAATCTCAGAACCAGGCAAGATCAGATTAGTCATTAAAATTGATACAAAATGACGAGAGAAGTTGGCTACAATAGATGAGTCGGCTTACTGCACAGATCTTCGCCCGTAAGTGGGACGCAGATCCAGATGAGACGAGCTGAGAGAGATCAGGCGCCGGTGTAGATGTGGATGTGGACGGCGAGGATGAGGATAGCGTAGAGAGCGAAGAAGATGAGACTGTGGACGGCGATGGCCTTGCCGTTGGTCTTCATGCTCCCAAACTCCAGCTGCCGGCTGTTCCCCGGAAACTGAAACAGCAGCCCCGGCTGCAGCAGCACGAACAGCACCACTCCTATCAAAACCGGCCCCCAGTCCGCCATTGGAACGCCCTAGTCTGATTCGTTTCTGGTTTGTTTGGGCGAGAACAACTGTGGTGGTGAAGGTGGAGTCGAGCAAAGAGCAGGAAGTAGCTTTTGGTTGGACAACGCTAGCATGAAACCAGGAAGAAACACGAGAGTTGGCAGATAAGGACACCGGGTTTTGGAACTGGTAGTAAAGTTTAGTCGGTACCACTTAATACGAAATTGTCTTAAAAGCAAAAAAGATTGGAATCTATAAACACTGGCGCAATCCACCCAAGTTGCACCGTTAGTTAGTGGTGTCAAATTGTAAATTGATACTTTATAATAATTTTATTTGAGTTAGATGCAACTAGAATGAGACGGAACCGATTACACTAACGTAGACCTATTTGTATCCAAAAAATTTCTGTTATATTTGAAGTTTGAACGCACGATTTCATTCGTTCATCACCATGTGGAATTAGAGGTGCAACTTGGGGTCGCGTAATCCGGGGACAATCCTTTTCAGCCCGCAGAAATATGAAAATGAACTTAATTTTATAGTGACCGTGGTGGACGTAAGCTCAAAATTTTGGATCCGTCAAAATATTGGTTGGACATGGGTAAAGATTTCAACAAGCCCGTCCAGCCAGTGAAAAAATCAACCCATCTAACTATTATATTATATAAATTACACAAGTGCGCGTGCGCGCACACACACACATACATATATTGTTTCCTTTAGTCTTTTTCTCTCATTTTGTCCCACATTTGTTTCCATTCTTATATTTGAGTTAATTTTGAGACTTTAATGTACTTTTTTTCATTATCATGACTAAATTGTAGAGTTGGATGATCAATAATATGTTTTGAAATCATTCTAAAAAAACGTAATTGGTAACCATGGACAACTCGTTGGCCCCGTATCCAGCCTGTATCTACCAAGATTTTAATGGGCTCGGCATGAACAGATATTATTAGGCCCGTAAATATAGGCTGGACTGAACATGGACACGATTTTTGGAGAGTGGGCTGGGCATGGACTGACCGTAGGGTCCGTCCAACCCGCCCAAGTTGCACCCCCTACGTGGAATTAGCAGAATTTTGTATATGTAGAATTAAATAGGAGATCGAGATTCACATAATCAAATTGTTCTGACCAGTGTTATTGTAGGTAAGTCTGTTTGAAATTTTATGACCCATTTTTGAATCAAATTTTGCAATTCACTCTTGTAATTAAATATACGAGAATCTTTGGACATAACAATTATTGTAGGGTTTATAGATGGACGAAATTTGTGTCACTGCTTCACCGTGGTCCTTATCAAATAATGGATGCTATAGTGATCAAGATAAGTGATATAATAAAAGTTATGGCAAGCCTTATCTAAGCCATAGTGAATATTGACATCAAACAACAAATTTCCTTTTCCAAGGCTGGTAATAGACCCACCCACCATCTTCCCTAGATGTTGTGCCACACCAAGGTTTAGACTTTTGACTATAATCAACTTCCAAATCAATCTCATCTCTTCCTTCAATTTTAAGCATTTTCTAGCTAAAAGTCAATGTAACAATTGATTACTAAATGACTATAATCAACCTAATCTCTTCATTTAGTTTTTAAGCATTCTCTAGATCAATGAAAATGGAACAACAGAGTACTAGATGCCATGCTATTGAACCACCACCACCAGCCGCTGATGAATTTGTCCAGTTGTCCTCTATAAAGAACACGATGCTTTGGCTTATCCCAACCCATCAAATTAGAAAATTGCACCCAAAGAAAAAGTGGGTAGTGCTCAAATTTTTGTATTCTCCACCTTTATGAGATTCTCATATCTTCTCTAGTTAAGGGCTTCACAGTCAAAATTACAAGGCATCCGAAGCTTCCTTTTTTATCTGCTTTGCTGCACTTGTTCTTCTTTCTCCTGTTGGAAGACAAGGTTTGTGCACAGCCTATACATAGACGATACTTCGCAAGGTTATACACCTTTGAGAGATGAACGATTGGGCTGCTCCGCTGATAGCTGCGGCGCTCTTTGCATTTCTCGCACCCGGGTTGATATTTCAACTTCCCGGAAGGGAACGACCTGTTGATTTCTTGAACATGAAGACTAGTGTAGCATCCATGTTACTCCACACTGTTCTTTATGTTTTGCTTCTAATCCTGTTCCTTGTTGTTTTTAACATCCATATCTATGCCTAGGAGCCAGTTACACGCTTGTATGCCTTCTTGTTCTCTCTTTTTAATTCAGTTAACGGTTCTACTCCATGTATTCCTTTACTAAATCGAAGATTTCAAATTAATAAGGTGTTAATACTTTGGAGTTTCAGCTTATTTCATGTCGAAAATTAGTTGTTGAACTCGACTGGAGAAAGCGTATTTTGCAATTCCCAGAAGACCAATAGCTCTAGAGATGCTGCAGAAGTGTTTGTGATCGGAGTCGTCAAGAAATTTACTAGTTTGTGCATGCATAACTTTATCACCATCCTGTGCGTTCTAATAAGTAGCACAGTTGTGACTTGAGACTTGGAAGTTTACACCGGTGATCTTTCTCTCCTCCCAAGTGCAAAGTGAGGTCACCAGTTGAGGTACTTGGCAATTCTTTCCTTAGAGTATTTACTTCAAGAAACGCAAGAAAGATCGAAAGTGAATTTAGGAAACGGCATCTTGATTTTTCGTACGAGATCCAAATAGACAACAATATTCTACAAACACGAGAATTCGAAATGCAAGTTTTTCGATAAGAAGAGATTAGTTTTGATTTATAAGATTGCTAGTGAAAGTACATCCCAAGGGGCAGAAGCAAAGGATTGCGGATAGCTCTCCCCCGAAACATATTGAAGTTGCGTTCTAATTTGGCCACGGTATAACTACTTACATGTATCAGTTCAAAATGAAGTGAATGCATCAATCAAATCAAAAGTGCTGGGTGGAATATGGTCTGAGCTTTATAGCTTCAGAAACTAACAGGATACAAAATTAAGAAAAAAGGGGAGGCGAGGTGGGTGGGGGGCCGGGAGAGGGGTTGGGGGGGGGAGGGGGTGTCACTAGCCGATGTAAACGTGGACTCCGACGGCTAGGAGGAAGATGCAAATAAAAGCAAAGTAAAGGATGGCATGAACCAGAATTGAAAGCCCACTGGTGCGGAAGTTGCCGAACTCGATGCATCGGCCGTGACCCGGCATCTGAAACAGCAGCCCTGGCGTTAACAGTATGAACAGCACCACAGCTATGAACACCGGTCCCCAGTCCGACATCTTCTCAATATAATCACTTCACTTCTCTTGAAGAAGAGCGTATGGTAAACTGTTGGTGGAGGATTTGCATCTGGCTATGAGAAGGGGGCTTATAAAGATGCCGGGTTGTCCAAGGAAGAGACAAGCGAGACGAGTGACTGGAAAAGGGAAAAGTGAACGTTACCGAATCAAGCTATTCGGATTCAAATTTTAGTCCAGAAGGTGCATTTGTTGACAATGAATGCATAAAACAGGCTTTGCACCGTGCTTAAAGGCTGAACGCCACTTGAGGGTTGCTTACAACATAAAGATTCTGGTGATACTTGACTTAAGATTGGAAATATAAGGATTTCAATTCTGGTGATGCAAATTCATGAGATGAGAGAACGTGTGATTCTCATGTAAGAATAAAAACTAAGAAAAGCAGACTCATGAATAGACAGAGAGGATCTCTATTATCCATTGCACCCCCAATACCTAACTTCTGAAGCTGGAGATCAGGTATCATGTTTCGCCACCTTCTTTAGACGCCAGAAGATATGTCCCAATCTAGTTCACAAAAGCAGGAGGATGTACATTCAGGGGACCAAACATGCACACAAAGTAATTGATTTTCAGTATGGAAACAATCATCGACTTCATCAAAGGTTGCATATTACTAGAAAAAAATAAATTGAATGAGCATTAGAATTTTTCACCTAGTGTACTACTAAAAAACAAAAAGCATAGAGCTTTCAAGTGCTTTATGGAATACATGAGCAGTTCCAAATTTAAAGTTCATTTTATTCATCTTTTCAACATGATTTGAAAGTAAATTATCACTATACTGAAACAAAAAGTCTCTTCAATACAGTTTTAGCAACAAAATGTTTCGACTTTGCATTAGATGCTGTGTTTAGTGGCATCTATAGTATACCAATATATTTTTTAGGAAAAATTGCGTAAAATACCCATGTAGTTTGGGGTAGTTGCAAACACCCCTGTTGTTACAAAAATTGCAAAGACATCCCTCTAGCGTTTATTTTAATTTGTTGCAACCGTTAGAAAAGTCATTCAAATTAACAGAGCGTGCTTTTCACGCTCTTGGACAATGCGTGTAGTAAAAAATTTATACGTTAAAAGACTAAAATACCCTCTTCTTTTTATCTCTCTCAAACAATTATCAATTCCTCCAAGACCTAACCCTAGCCACCCTCAACCACCACCCATCTGCCACCTGCGCCACCAACAACCGGCGCCGCCGCCGCCACCGCCACCCAGTCTTGTGCGCCTAGCGGCCGATCGAACCATCAAACCCAAACCAAACCAATTGAACCCTAATCCCACTAAACCCCTAAATTTAAATCGAACTCAAACCAATCGCCGATCGAACCATCAAACCCAAACCAAACCAATCGAACCCTAATCGCCGCTATAGCCATCAAACCCAAACCAATCGCACAACAACTCGAACCCTAATCGAACCCCCAAACTTAGATCGAACCCTAATTGAACCTCAAAACTTAAATCGAACCCTAATTGAACCTCAAAACTTAAATCGAACCATAATCCCGCTGCGGCCACAACAATTCGATATCTAGGATTTCAAATCGCAATCTGCGATTGAAACCCTAGACTAAGATTGTGCAATTTGGGTAAACAAGATACTCGTGACCCATTGTTCACTCTGACAATCCCATCGTTTGCTCCGCCACTTGCGCCACAATCTGTGATTCCCACTTGCGCTGCCGCGAGCCCGCCATCGATCTACTAAGCGATCTCGTGAAGAAGGAAGAAGAAAATCGGCCATTCTGGAGAAGAAAGGGTCATTCTCATTTATATAAAAGGGCAATTTAGCCTTTTTCACCATTCTCTTACGGAATTTTTACAGTGCAACACTTTTACTATTTCATGTGTCTTTTTGCAATTTTTGTAACACAGAGGTGTTTTTACAACTACTCCAAACCAAAGGAGTATTTTACGCAATTTTGCCTATTTTTAACCGTTTAAAAAGAGACTTATTACCAAAAAAAAAAGAGACTTATTAATGATGACCTTTAAAAACAAAAATAAAACTAACTAACCTATATGTATATTTCATATATCAACGGCATTATTGTAATAGTACAGCGTATCAAGATGGATTATAGAAATTTACCCAAATGCCCCTTACTTTTGTTCTTTTAGTGTCTTAAGTGAGGCTTGTATGGCTACTTCCCATTAAGATCCATCTTCTTCCTCTATTCCTCTCCATAAATCTGACGGAAAGGTTTGAAGGCACCGAGTGAAAATTCACAAAGCTTATTCTGAGGTGAGAATCGCCATTACTCATCAGTTGGGACATTTCATCACCCCAAAGTACAACCAATTCACCCAATCATAACACAAAGCAGTTCAATAACTTCAAACAAATGAAAATAAGCAGGAAATTTTGATTCGAAGTTTTCAGGTACTTAATAGGTATATCGATTCATCAGGCTTGTGGTGTCTGAGGAACTGGACACCTAATCCAAGTAACACTCCTCAGCCGAGTTCTAGAACGGCCCCTAGCCCTTCAGGCATAATTCAAGCGGAATATGTCGTTAAACACATAGAAGGATCCTTGCGGCGTTGGCATCAAGTGGAACATCTGTTCACCAAGAAGGCAGACACGTAAGATTAGGTAAAATACAATGAAAAGTAGGATGGTCACAAGCACTAGAAAGGCATATCCACCTATAATACAGTATTGAGACAAGAAAGATACTAGAAAATAGCTATTTTCTCCAGCATCAAAACTGCACCCCAGTCTAGAATGAGTTAATCATCTCTAGTTCATAAAAAATTGGTTGAATCCCTTGTACTGGTCCTGTACCTTCTAGATTTAGAAGAAGGAGAACCCACATACAAACTAACTCAAACGAGTTGTCAGTGTTATGACTTTGAAAGAAACAAATCACTCGACCATCTCATCATCAAAACTGTTCAACCTTGTTTCTATGTTTAAAAAGGAAGCAGGAAACCCTCAAATAAGCTAAATTTCTTGAAGTACCAAATATGACTCTAAAAATCCAACTAATCAAATACCATGAAATAATCAAATAACGTGAACCTAAATTTAGGAAAGTAACTAAATTAACAATATCGCAAATTACTTGTCCTCAAATTCAATTGCTATCCAATTTCTTTCGTCCCTATCACTATAGCTGCAGAAGTGGAAAAAAAACTGCTTTAATTCAAGAAAAAATTCACAGACACCACCATATCTTATTGATTAGTACATTGGCAGGACATTATATTGACAATGGAGAGTGTGTGAGCAATTTTCCGAATCTAGCATTGTTACTTTAAGCCCCTGGGTGATGCTTGGAAGATTGTACGGCGATGTTCATAAAGCTCTCAAGAATGCTTAATTTGCTTATTAAAATAACAAGACAAGAAATGGTTTACTTTTGAATATTTAACTTGAAGCATTTTTTTATAGTGCTTCTTTTTGTTTTTTTTACCCTTCACCGTAGTCGTTAGAATGTAAAATTCACGACTGTAATGCATGATTCAGTTCAATTCTCCCCTCCAATTACGACGTAGGGGTGAATTGAATTGATGGCTGGACCGCTGAAACCAGCTTAAATTGCAGAACTGAAATTCACCTAAAAGCTTGCTGGTGGCCTGTTAATTCCGATAGTTGCCGACAAAATTGTCTTGGCTTTAGAGAAGGCAGGTCTGATGTGCTGCAACTGAGTGACGTGCTCCAATAATATAATCACTTACGACCCAACAATTTCCTTTACCTTTACTCCCCATTGGCATGCAGCTGGACAGCAAGTATATTCCAGCCTGTACTTCACTAACTGTAAAGGGCAAGTCCACCAACCCTGAACAGGGAAAAAAGATGTGGACTTCCACTAGGCCATATCTTGTTGATTTACAAATGAACCAAGCTCTCCTGAAATCCTAATAACACCTAACAACCTTTCAATAATCACAGTGCAATATGATAATCTACTCAGTTTCTCTCTATGATGAATCTATCTTCAAATGGTTACTGAATCTTACACTTTCCAAGCCAGATTTACAGCTGGAACTGTACTTGCTGTACCGATGTATGCCAAACAGGACTAAAAATGAAGGCAATAGATAGCAGCCACGTGACTCAGTTGAATCAATATTTCAATCAGTAAAATTCTGAAATCTGATCAAAATCCGACTTGCCCTCGTAAGGCAGCGAATCATACCAATTGTCATCCACAAGAAGTATCAACGTCACCTATCTGGTAGATGCGAAAAGAACAGCATAAACTAAACATAACAGGTCATCGCAAGTGCCGATAAAAAAGGGGTCCGCCAACGATTCACACACAACTTGAATCAGACGGAGTCAAGTTATTCGAGTCACGAGTCACACGATAGTAATAACTATGCCTTATGTTGCACCGCTTTCTAAACCTAATAATATCTAAACCCATTGGACACCAGCACGTTGATGTCTTTGAGCCGTCACTCATCAGGACTAAGTATTTTAGCATAACAGTATCGATTGATTTTCCGTAAGTTCCAACTTTTAATATTTCTTATGTTGATTGATCTTTTAAGATCTGCCCTAAGTTAGACTCGATACTATGATCAAGTGCATCGGGATCTTACAGCAGATATTAACATATCAAGTGCATCAGGACCTTACACGTCCATTAACATAAGAATCTTTAGGGTATAAAGGACTAAAGGAAATCACACATCTATTGTCAATGTTATTTTGGAGAAGTGAGAACATTAAAACGTCAACACAATGCTGCAGTGTTGTCTTCTGGGGATTTATCTTTTACTTTCCACACTTTCCTCTTCCTTGATGATTGAGATGTGGGCTTAGGAAGCAGGCGCAACATTATGCAAAACCCAAAATTTGCAAGATCTTGAGATTACAGAAGATGAGTAGTGGGGCCAACCCAAGGTATGCCATTCCTCTAACCGTCCATCAAACTATCAAAAAAGTTCGATCCATAACAGATATATGGGTTTGTATATAAATAAATTGTTAACCGAGAGCAATCAAACAGGCCAAATAATTGGCTTGACTCATCGAGTAATTTCCTAATTTACGTGTAACACAACTTTACATAAACAGGTATGGGGAAAAAAGTCGTATATCTACTCATCAGTCCAGAACCTCAGTGATCAACACAAGTCCAAAAGCATCAAGAATTAAATGATCTGTATCATTCAAATCTTAGCATCAGATCGACCACAGTTGTATCGACACAATAAGCACCTAATTTAGCAAATAAGCCACTGATATGTCCCCTAACGTACATACTACAGGAAGAAGACTTAGGTGAGGAGTCTCCACCACGTCATCAACTGCAAACAAGAAAAATTGCAACCAAAATTGGGCCTCGGTGCAAACATTGACTGCATGTACACGTCCCTGCTTTTGCTTGTTTGCGAGCATCAATTGACCATCATTGCTGATAGCGTGGTAGATACACCCCACCTAAATAATTTCCCTCTTTGTAGATTCCTAGTTGCATGGATCGAAAACACAACGAGTCTAAATCTCCAATAAATGGAGATGATAGTGGAACCAGCCCTGGGTGTGTAACTTCTCTAAACGTCAATAAAACTCTGTATACATCCAATCTCCAAACTAAATAAAATGTATAAATCGTTGAGTGTTTACCCCGTCACTAAGACATGATGAAGCATTAACAGGGTCTAATACTTTTATCAACTAGACCAAATCTTGATGTCGTGTCTAAGACACGGTGGTGCAGAAAAATAACCATATGTCCACTTATCAGTCCAAGAATTAATAATCAACACAAGACCCAAAACACCAAGAATGACATCAATCAAATCTAACGAGTCGGCTAAAATATTGGTAATGGACACACATTAAGCACCCAGATCAGCAAATAAGCATCCAAATATGCACCTGATAGTTGACACATTCGTATGTTCACTATGTTGAGATCTAAGTATTACTCGACCATAGATACACAATCAAACCACACATTAGGCACCCGAAACAGCAAATTAACCTCCAAGAAATACACTATGGTATACACATTATGACCGTATGGAACACCTTACTCGACCAGAGAGCATATGACAAGCAATCGACCAAAGACGTAATCAAGACCACAAATTAGGCACCCAAATCATCGAATAAGCAACTAAAGATGCACTCGATATATTCCCACGCAAGGTGTTTGCGAAAGTTGCCGACTAAACTGGGGAGCATACAAATCAAATCGACAATAAATACTTAATCAAACCACAAATTAGGCACCCAAATAGCAAACAAGCATCTGAATATGCACCTGCTATGATGGCACGGAAGGTGTTTGACGAAATACCTGGCTGAACTTGAGTTCGTGCTGTTCGCCAGAGAGCCGGAGGTGGCCGCTGACGAAGACGAGCATGCCGCCGGCGGGGCCAGAGGGCTGGCAATCGACGGTGGCGATGGTGTGCTTGCACTGGTCGAAGGGAAGGGAGGCGAGCTTGGAGACGATGTTCTGAGCGCCCAGGATCTGCTGCCCCTCGAAGGTCAACATCGAGCCGTCCTGGTATAGGTTCGCCAGCCCCGCCCGGTTCGTATCGAACGTCGTGTAGTAGTGCTCCACGAATATCTTCGCTACGGCGTCCGGATCCATTTCTTTCTTAATGCTGCGCAGAGAGAGAGAGAGAGAGAGAGAGGTGAAAGCTTATCTCTCGTCACCCAATGGCTTCGGTTTTTCAATTTCTGTCTCCGGTGTTCGCTGAAATTACAAGCTAGGTTTTTCAGGGTGGGACCCTTTTGCGGGTTTGTTTGGGCAGGGCAACCCGGCGAGTTAACTCGGCCGGCTACGGGTAAAACATGTAGTTTTCGGGAATTGCACTTTTCGGGAATTGTATCCCCTTCCACGAGACCCCGTCCCCCGAGACAGTCACCTCTCTCTCTCTCTCTCTCTCTCTCCCCGTGACCGGTGAGGACTGAGGCTCAGGTCGTGACCGTCGACCGGTGACTCACACTCACTCCGAGTCTCCGACCGACGACCGTGACGGTGAGCCTGTGGACTGTGACCAGATCTGAACCGTGACCGTCGTGACGACGGCAAACTCACTCCGACCGCGACCTTGATAGCTTGACAATCGTGACGGACTTACGAACGAAGACGACCTCATCGAGCACCGGCCACCGAGACGCTGACCGACGAGGCGACGACCATGAGTCTGTGACTCACTCCGACGGTCTAACCAGATCTGGAACTGGAAGTACAGACTGAGGCTACTCAGTACTCTGCACTACTGACTGTGAGATAAGTTCTTAAATTTTAATTGAATTTCAGTGATTATACAGATATTAGAAAAAATGTTTGGTTAATTTACTTACTAATTCTTAATTTACTAGTATTTTACTAATAAATTTTTTTGGTAAATTCGATATATTTTTTACACCCCCTGAAAAAAAATCCTGATTCCGCCCCTGGATAGAAGAAACGTAAAATTTTAAGGAAAACAACTGATTTCATGTTGTTCGGAAATGTAAAAATCCTATTGCCTAACGCTAAAAACTTGCAAATTTAAGACATCAAGAATATATACGATAAGTAAGCAGCAAATTAGCAAATGACACCAAAGTGTGTCCAACTACCTTTTCTCTTCTCTCTACCCGTACAATTGAAATTTTGTAGAAGGTCGGAATAAAGAACAACCGAAGTTATTTAAGCGGCTATAAAATATTCAGATCTCTTCCGGTGGCCCTTTTTGCAAAAATTTCACCCTGACGTGGAGCCAAACCCATATCATTTTTAGCTGAGTTCACATAAAGTTGTTATTGAAGAAGCAAATATTAGTTGGTTTCACCTAACATTAGTGTGAAGCCAACTAATTTCATAACCAACGCACCAGATTCACCAGAAACCCACTCCGAAGATCTTAGATGTGTGTCATTGCGTGTATAAGTACGTCAAAACTCGTGATGATACATAAAAAATATGGTAGCGGTGATGGTGATCGACGGTGGGGTTTGAAGCCTTGGTAGTGGGCGACAATAGTGTTGATTTTGGGGATTAGCTTGATTTGTCAAAGTGACGGTAGTAGGAGAATTTTGAGTCCCAAAAACATTTCAAGGGTAAAATGGTTGATATGTGAAATACAAAACGCAAGTGTGATTAATGGTTTATTTTTTTTTTGGACAGACCAAGTCTAAGTAGTTGAAAAATATGCTCCGCATCGTCGACAGCAGGGTTCGAACCTGCGCGGGCGAAGCCCAACAGATTTCAAGTCTGTCTCCTTAACCACTCGGACATATCGACGGTTCTTTGATGCTGCAAGTGTTGTGCGATTTATCTGTCTAATAAGCGCTTAATGCAATGTCAATGAAGAGAAGCCACAAGTTTTTTTTTTTTTGACATCATGACGGATTGTGTGGTCTGTGGATTATCACTAGATATTAGAGCTTTCACATCTTTATAAATGCTCTTTGCAAACGAGGGAGTACTGGACAATCATTTGATTTATTAGAAGCAGCGATTCAAAAAACACTGAAACATGATCTTGTACATGGCTTGTGTAGTTCGGGCCAATGCATAGAAGCCACAAAAATGTTTTAGTTAAAATTGTGACTAATGGAGTTTTACGGGATGTCGTTACAGTCAACACCGTATTAGATGCTACTTGCAAAGATGGGATGATGGATAAAGCACGAGACGATACTGAAAATAAATGGCTATTGTCTACGTGGCCAAATGGATAGGGCAATTAATGTCTCTGACAACATGGAAACTAAGGTCCCGTACGCTTACAATATTTGTTTTCTATTTTTATCTTCATGATTTTCATATTCAGTTTGAAAATCCGTTCATGTACTTCTATCATTTTCACCAAAAAAAATTTAGCTATTTTTTCTTATATTGGGTTAAGTTTGAGTGAAAAAAAGTTGAAAACACATTTGAGGTGTTTTCAGTTTTTTGTTACTATTTGAGTAATTTTATCCAAAACGAAAATATAAAATGATAAAAGTACGTAAAAAAAATGAATCTTTTTCATCATCATTGCTAAAACAGAAAACGAATTTCGTAAATGTACGGGACCTAAGATTCACGATGTGACGTTGTATGTGACGACAGTTTGTTGCAAGGCATCCTGAAATTAAGAATATAAGGAAAAGAGGCTTTGAGATCGACTCATCAAAGAAATGATCCAGAAAGGGATTCTGCCTAATAGGAATAAGTACACCCTACTCTAAGAAGCGTGTGGCTTTCAAGGTGTTCCTACAGCGTAATTCCTGAATAAGATGCAGGCTCGTGATGGTAAACATATATATAGTGCTAGTTTAGATTGTCTGGCTCTGTACTTTGAAAGATTCGGATTCACTCTTCTTTTAGCATATCTTCTCAGCTTCAGCAGGCCCTTTAAAGAGCAGATTTATTTGCTCATTTAACATCAAGTCATACATTTTCTTTTGAAGTTTGTTGCTCAATTCATACACCATCTGGTTATTAAGGAAGGAAAAGGGATAAACAAACAAAGAAGTTTGCTATATACTTTTGAACTATTGTGAGACATTTCGTTCTATTTCAGTGTGCTCCCTTCCCATAGGAAGAAACTGAAAAAACATGCATAACTGGTCTTAAACATTTTCGGTAGGAAGGTACCTCGGTACACTAAATGGTTGAGCAGTCAGAGATGTTGGCATTTCCTTGGCCCCTCCCTTGTTTATTCTTTTGCTAGGATTTCCATAGCCTCTGGATGATTACCGATCAATTCCTGAGTATCTTAACAGTTTGTAAGACCAACTGCCATGTAAAATCTTATCATCATCAGCAGTACTTCTCCATATTAATTGCAAAGAGGCAATTCAACACATGTACACAAATGTCCTAACCGCTACAGTAGAAGCCCTTTGTTTGTCGTTCCTCGTTCTGTTTCGTTTTGTGGTCCAGATGTAAATGGCGAGGCCTGTCATATTTTCAATTCATAGCTTTGCTCATTTGACGTGCTGTTAATCAACCTATTTGGTTGCTTTCATTAACTGTTTACTTTCTTGGAACGTCAAATCCAGCTTAAAGATTCTAATTGGCTGTTGAAGCGGTTTCCTTAGCCAGCCTTCACTAAGATGAGAGAGTGGAGAACCAGATGCCCCGTGGCTTGAAAACTTGGTAACTGAACCTACTGGCAACAGTCAAAGTCCTCCAAGAACTGGCTGTGCAGTTGCTGTGGCAACAACCTCCCAGGTGCACCAGAGACTTTGTTTGCGCTGCTGGGCAAACTCACTATCGATCGGTGTACCGGCGGCACGATCGATTAAAAGTGCGAGATCTTTTTTGCCCCTCGAGCCTGGGGATTTCCCTGAAAGCGAGAAATTTCGACGAAGAGATGGAAATTGCATGCAAAAGACCGCGCGCCCATAAATGACGAAAAGTGCTTTCGATTGATTGCGAATGTTTACACAACAATGTTTCCAAGTCTGGAAACTGAACTTCCTATCGATGGCAGCAAAAGCCTCTAAACTAAATAAAGAAAAAAAAAACTAATTTGTCTAGTTGATGATTGATTGTGTGTGTCTTGCTTCTTCTTTGACTCGCTATATATACTAGAAGCTTTGTAGAAAATAACTATCATTACAAGAAACTACTCACTCTACCCACTTAGAAAATAACTACACACTAATAAGTAACCAAGCACACTTATCCTTATCAATAGGGACACATTTTCAAAAGTTGGTTTCTTTCACTTCTTGAATCTTCCATTATCTTTTCAGAAATAATAAAAGTAAATGTCATTTAATGGCATTTAATCAAAGTGAACTTATTAGTGAAAAATATATTTTGTGGTGCAAACAGACTTATATCTATATGAAGACGCGATTGTTTCTTCCCTTAATTTACATGATCTACTTGAAAGATGCTTGGTACTGGACTGCTAGCTAATTTATTGTGTGTCCATTCAGTAGAATGTAGAAGGATGCTGCCTTTGTTTGACAATTCTCCGTTTGTCCGAGGTTGGATTCCATGAGTTTTATTTAACAACTTCAGAATTTGAAATCCAGCTTGAAAGATTCGTATCAGAGGACGTGACCATTTACTCTGGTGTGACCAAAATATTCACTGGCTTATATACGTTGTGAGGGCGACTATGAAGTTGATTACAGCATAATGAGACATGCCGATATCAAAGTGACACACATGGAAGAAAGGGAAGCAATGCGTTGTGCAGTACTGGTAAGCGAATGGGTTGTTCTTTTTAGGTCTAGATAGCAGACTTATCGTTCAGTTTAAGTCAACACTTCCTTTTTGCATTCTCTTTTTCTAGCCTTTTTGTTGGATGGTTTTGCAGTTTAGATAGGAGAAAGTGCATTGGCTCTGGATCCTTTGATTCACATCAGTCTGTCAAATGTTATGACATAATTTCTATGGAGTGCATGGGAGCATTTCTTGGATCATTATGCTTTCCCTTTCGTCGTAGTTATACAAAAACGGTTGTTTCTTGACTATCTTACTCTTGAATGAACAACAATTTTGACCTAAAACCAATAAATGTTGTCGCATTTATTTTATATAGAAAATGCACGACTCTTCATCTTTTAAGTTATTTCTTCTCTTGCCCATAAACAAGAGGCGTACCTTGTGACCGAAAAATGATATATAAGTGTGGATAGAGAGTATCTCCAGCCGAAGTGGAGTAAAATGAAAAGCACAAATATCAATTCTCAACATTGATTCATACAAATCTTAAGGGGTGAGTGAAGTAACAAAGGTCTTGAGAACTTTAAAGTTCGGAGTTCAAATTTCCGCACTAGCGGGCCAAATAAAAATTATTCTACCAAAGCAACACACACACACATTAATTTACATAATAATATTAAATATTGATATTATTTTTTTAAGAATAAAAGACTAGTCAGCGGTTCATACTTATCGTCTGTACACTTTAATTTACATAATAATATTAAATATTGATATTATTTTTTTAACAACAAAAAACTAGTTGGCGGTTCATACTTATCGTCTGTACAGTAGAACACATGATTGAGGCATTTTTCTTACATTAATGTTGAAACTGACAAAACTTATTGATTGACACGAATATATATATATGGTGACTAAAATGCAATTCTTCTTAGATGTCCAAACAATGACAGCTCAGCCTTAAAAACAATGGTGGTCCGAAGGAGGTGCAGACATAATTTGATGATGACATATTAAATGTGCATTTAAATAAAGCTCGTTAATCACATGGCGGTGGTAGCACGAGCAAATGGATTCTGTCGCTTACGGATCTTTTTAGTAGACCCCTAGTGTTTAATAGTAGTTGTTCTTTGGGGATGTCATCCATGTATCGCCTATCTATGTTATTCTTTTATTCTGATTCTTATCGGATAAAGATGTCATTTGTATGTCAATTCTTATCGGATGGGGATGTTATCCGTGAGTTTTGTTACTTGCCTTTGAGCTTGGTATATCTCTCATTTACTTTTGGTATATATTTTTACTCTTAACCAAAAAAAAAAATTATAGTATTCGCCACTTGCCGATTGCCAATTGCCATCTATAACAAAAGGGGAACATTCTTTTGACATAAAGCTCCAAAAGTTGGCTTTTTCATGTGGCAAGTACGGAGTAATTATGCTTACTTAAGTGAAAAGGGTTTTGAGGATCTTTAAGATGCAGTAAAAGTCAGGCTTTGTTCGGGAGATCAAATTTTTGTTCAAAGCGTCGTATTCTAAGTCGGAAGAAGGTTCGTAAACTTTTTTGATCAAATAGCACAAGTAGTCCCCTGGCTGTCTTTGAATCCGGAATGTTGTCATGTTTGGAGCTGTATAAATTTGTTGTTTTCTAAGGTCTTTATTAAGGGTGAGCGGCTTGATTTGAGATTTAATTACAAACCGAATCATTATCTCTCGATTAGAAAAATTATAAATCGAACCGAACCAAACTGAACACCATCAATTTGGACGGTTCGGCTTAATTGGTTTAGTCGGTTTAGATCGGTTTGCGCCCATTTAAAGACATTATTTTTTTCTTTTAACTTGAAAGGTTTTGTTTATTTGGATTCGCTTAGTACCATGTATGTGAAATTTATTAATGAATGTTACTAAGAATAATCGACATATAACAGGTCGGTTCGATTCGCTTATGATCGGTTTAAAAAACGTGAATCGTGAACCGCACCGAACTAAGGTTGATTTGAGAAATGTGAAACAAAACCGTCAGGATTTTTGAATGGTTCGAATTGGATCGATTCGATTTGAACGATTCAGATCGACTTGAACAGTTGGTGCTCACCCCTAGTCTTATTCTCTTAAGGTAACTCTTTGTAAATTGCCTCGTATGCCACTTGCATGCGTATAATGTGATTGTGCTCCTTTGATGATAAAACTTTAATGAAAGAAAACATAGGTTTTTGCCAAATTTGTTAGTTAATTTTAATTATTTTTTGGGATTCTTAAACCCGAAAAATGCGAATCGGGAGACATATACTCCATGATTTCCTACAACTTGGGCACTTGTATTTTATGTAAAAACAATTGTATGTATCTAAGGGGACTAAATATTATACATGTTAGTTACCATTTGCTCTTAAAAGTTAAGTTATTAGAAAATGAGCCAAGAAAACGTATATCATGCTTAAAATTAGTGGGTGCGCG
Organism: Escallonia rubra; assembly: GCA_033065855.1. NCBI lineage: Eukaryota > Viridiplantae > Streptophyta > Magnoliopsida > Escalloniales > Escalloniaceae > Escallonia > Escallonia rubra. The sequence continues at coordinate 204,450 of JAVXUO010000371.1, read as the reverse complement.
TGGACGTAAATTTGCAGAGATAAAGGCTAAAGGTGGGGTAGGTGTGTTGAAGGATAAGGAGTATAAAGGGATGTATTTGTATTTTTAAATATGATATGGTGACACAAAAAATATATATATTTATAAATACAAATCGTATTATACCAGAAGAATATTTTTAAAAGTCAATAAAATTGGTTGTAATTATTTCCTTGTCCCTAACAATATAGTTTCAAGAAGAAAACACCTAAATAGCCCACAATATAGGTCCCGCAGATTTTTTTTTAGTTTTGTAAACTAGAAAAAATAAGCGCGTTTGGCGGACAGTTTTCGTTTTTTTTTTCTTCAGTTTAAAAAATAAGTTTTTCAACCAGGGCTGTTTTTGAAAACTCAAAAAATGAGTTTCGGTTTTCAGTTTTGGTTTTTATTTTAAGACCATCACCACCACCACCCTCCCACCGCCGGCAGCCACCGCCACTGTCCACCTCCGGCAGGCGACCATCGCCGGTGACTGCCGGCGGTTGGCAGCCACCAGCCACCGCCGGCTGCCGGCCACCACTACCGTCGGCCACCGCTACGCCCTATCACCACCACCGCAAACCACAACCAAAGAAAAGGCTCAAAATAAAAACTGGATAATCAAATAAAAAAAACTCAAAAATAAAAAGTAGGTTATCAAACACCCACTTGTTTTTGTAAGAAAAAAAAATTAAATTAAATTGATTTTTATTTTTATTTTTTTAAAACAGAAAATTAAAATCAAAAGTGTTGTCAAAGGAACCATAATTTTAAGAAGAAAACGCGTGTACAGCCCAAGCTGCACCTGAAGAGTCATGATTATGTACATAGTGACAGACATAAATTGAAGTAGAGGGGGCGTTCCGTACTCTCGATAGACATGTCCCAATGATGTAAAATCCCCTAAAGCAACTACGGGGGACGCCATGTCCGTTCTTGTCTTCAGCGACAACAACAATCAAAACCCACGTCAGCACAAATGGCAATTTGGCATAAATTATCTCAAACAACAAGGTGTTCAACGAGATAGTTAATTACAGCGCGATATAGCAACACCATCAACTGTATCATCGTTCCGACATTTACGCTCAGCTGTGCATTAAAAGAGTCCAACCCGTCAAACATTCTCGGAGTAATATCAAAGAACATCACGAAAATCAAAAGACTCTGTTTTGACTCATTAATGGGTCGTTTGAGAGATGGGTTTGGTGGGTTTTTCAACAACAGATGGCTGGTTTTTGTGGCAGCAATGTGGGTGCAATCGTGTGCGGGTATTGGGTATTTGTTTGGGAGCATATCGCCTGTGATCAAGAGCTCATTGAATTACAATCAGAGGCAGATTGCAAGATTGGGGGTGGCCAAGGATCTTGGTGACAGTGTTGGGTTCTTGGCAGGTAGCTTGTGTGAGGTGTTGCCAATATGGGCTGCTCTTCTTGTTGGCGCTGTTCAGAACTTCGTTGGGTATGGTTGGGTTTGGCTCATTGTGACCGGTCGTGCTCCAACTTTGCCATTGTGGGCTGTGAGTACTTTTTCCTTTATCTTTATGAATTTGGTCTGGCTTTTTCTATTTTGAAAGATTGTGCTATGGTGGAAATGGGATAAAAATTTCAAGCTTGGATCAAAGATAGTCCACATCAGATTTCCATGGGTCGAATATAATTGGTGGATTTGTTCTTGGCTAGTTGGTTTTCTGTGATTAAGTAACGTTTTGGAACTGTATCTTAGTTATATTCTCTGCTTTCCGGGGTATTGATTCTGATTTGTTGTATTCTGAAATCTCTTTTTAACTCTCTCTTTTCTGGGTTTGAACGACGTTTTTGTTCCATAGCAAACCAAAAATTGTGCTTCCCTTCCTGTGCCTGTACTCCTGAGGATGCATCTGTTGATAAAAGATGATGTATATTAAGTTTCAATTGGGATTCCTGAGAATCGAGTTGGCTGTGGATGCAGCACTGCTTTTTCTGTTTGCCCATTGTTGGTATCTAATGGATCTTTGACATGTTGACTCTGTCATACTGCTTTTAGGACGAAATGATCACCTAATATGAGATTTAGTAGGGATTTGATGACCACTATCTCGTTTCTATGTATATGCTTGTCGAGTTGGAAACTTTTAGGCCCTGTTTGGCTATGCATTTGATATAGGTTTCTTTTGCATTTCCAACTTTGATGTTCTTGCCTCCTCTTGCCGTTTGCAACTGTGCCAAAATGGAGTAGTAGGATTGCTCAGATATCAAAGCGAGATTTTAAAAAATAGGAGTGCAATTACCTTATAGTAACTTCTATATGACAGAAGTCAGCTGGACAACTACAATAATATTTTCTGTTTAGTTTATCTGCATTTGGCACGACCTTTTTACTCACATATAAATTTGATTTACCTCACAGTTACAGAAGTACAGTAAACTTTTTTTCAATGCTGTGTTTCCATCCGCTTCCACTTTTGATCTATGATAGGTTGCTTTGACATGAACCGTGTTCTTGACTTTGGGACCTCTCTCTGTTCTGAGTTCTTGCTAAAAGAAGTTGGGAAAATTTTTCTGATTTGTTTGTACCCTCAACTCAATTTTGGTTATTGGCGCTGTTTAAGTTTCTATTACTGTGGGTCCGTATATATAATCTCTCTGAAAACATGCAAATTCGGTTCATCTACTGCTGGCTAGACCAAGGTATAAGAAAAGTAGCTCAGTCATTCTTAACAGCTGTTGCTCCCTAGTGCGTAGGTTAATAGAATTCCGATGAGTTGTGTAGCTCGATTGTATGCTTATGTGTGTAACACAGTGAGATAACCAGCTATTAAAATTTTGATACTTCGTTCTTCTGTTCTGAGGCAACTAATCAGGGTTTACAGTTTGTGTAAAACTTTGCATTTGTGATTATGTTAATCAGTACTCTTATGCAGATGTGCATTCTTATATTTGTGGGAACAAATGGCGAGACGTACTTCAACACGGCAGCACTGGTCTCATGTGTGCAAAATTTCCCTAAAAGCCGTGGTCCTGTGGTTGGGATATTAAAGGGGTTTGCTGGCTTGGGTGGTGCTATCTTGACTCAGATATATGCAGTGATGCATACCCCTGATCATGCATCCCTTATATTCATGGTTGCAGTTGGGCCTGCGATGGTGATTATCGCTCTTATGTTCATTGTCAGGCCCGTTGGAGGTCACAGGCAAGTTCGGTCATCCGATGGATCATGTTTCTCATTTATCTATAGTGTCTGCCTTCTTTTGGCTGCTTATTTGATGGGGGTTATGCTTGTCGAAGATCTGGTTACTTTGAGTCAAACTGTGGTCACAATCTTCACAGGAATTCTATTCTTTATCCTGCTGGTCCCTATAGTAGTACCTGTCTGGTTGAGTTTTTCTAAAGAGCAAAGAGATCCAGCTGACGAGGCTCTTCTACCTGAGCGACATAAACAAGATCCTGGTAAATCTGAGCACGATGCTCATGAGATTATATTCAGCGAGGTGGAAGATGAGAAGCCTAGGGAAGTCGACTTGCTTCCAGCTTTAGAGAGGCAGAAAAGAATCGCCCAACTGCAAGTAAAATTAGCACAAGCTGCTGCAGAAGGAGCAGTAAGGGTCAAGAGGAGAAGGGGACCTCATAGAGGGGAGGACTTCACCTTGACGCAGGCTTTGATAAAGGCCGATTTTTGGCTAATCTTTTTCTCACTTCTATTAGGGTCTGGATCTGGTTTGACTGTGATAGATAATTTGGGTCAAATGAGCCAGTCTTTAGGTTATGATAATACACATATCTTTGTATCATTGATCAGCATTTGGAACTTTCTAGGACGTGTTGGTGGGGGTTATTATTCCGAGATAATTGTCAGGTATAGATAAAGTTTTGCCTTCTCGACGCTGATTTGATCTCTTATGATTATGGTTTTGGCTAATTTTTCTTGTGTTGCTGATTAGGGATCATGCTTATCCAAGGCCAGTGGCCATGGCTGCTGCCCAGGTCATAATGGCAATTGGTCACTTCTTCATTGCCATGGGCTGGCCTGGGGCAATGTATGTTGGTACTCTTTTGATTGGGCTTGGTTATGGGGCCCACTGGGCAATTGTGCCGGCTGCTGCCTCCGAGTTATTTGGCTTGAAAAAGTTCGGTGCTTTGTACAATTTTCTTACTATTGCAAACCCTGCGGGTTCATTAGTCTTCTCAGGACTCATTGCAAGCAGTATATATGACATGGAAGCAGAAAGGCAAGCTCGAGAGCACCATCACAATCAACAAAAGTTGAGATCAATATATTCGGGCTTTCTTAATTTGGATGAACCTTTGAAGTGTGAAGGTGCCATATGTTTCTGTCTGACTTCTTTGATAATGTCGGGTCTCTGTATTGTTGCAGTTGTTTTAAGTATGATTCTTGTGTACCGGACTAAGATTGTCTACGCAAACCTCTATGGGAAATCTCGTTCTTGACTTGGTGCAGAAGTAAAAAGGGTACTGAGAATTTATGCACGTCAAACCCATTATCTTTGTATACTTCATGCATGGTTGAGAATTTCTCGTCTGACTCCAACCTATGTACCTCAAATTATGCATTGGGAAGCTGAAGATTGCAAGCAGACTTAGCACACTCCAGAACATTGCAAACCCCTATCTGGGCATTACCTCGTCCTTGTCTTTTGCAATTTGGCATTTGTGGTTGAGTTAGTGAAGATTTTCTGTATTGATTGACTTCTATATTTCTTTCTTTGCCAGATTTGGGCATCACTTTAATACTTACTTTGATTATTACAGTTTGTGTATTGAACCAATTGATAGTGAGAGAGTTATTCTTAATTTTTTCTGGAGATGCACATATAATTTTCCATTTCCTTTGTCTTTTTTGCATATTATTATTAGCCTTTTCCACTTGTCTTAGAGCATGACTAATCCGTTATGTGCAGTTTTGTTGTCTGCACAGAGAATTCCCAGGGAATGAGGATGTTTATCGTAGGAACTGCAGCATCTTATCACTACAAACAAGAGACTTTCTTAGGCACACTCAATTCAGCGACACGGACCAGGTTTGTATCATATTTTACTTCTGTTGGGTCTCATGGTCAAACATTAGCTGCATATGCTTTCACTTTTTCTCTTCCCTTTCTCTAATGTTGTGTTAATATTATAGCTCTCCCTCTTGGGGGCTTCCGTCGAAAGTAATCTTTCTTCAGAGGGGCTCTTTTGGCTTTGTGAACTGGCATGGACTAATTGCCAGATTGCAAAGCTAGCTAGTTGTAAAGAATAAACTGACATTGTTTTTGAGAACAAGTTTAACGAATTCAAGAATAGGCCCAAGCATAGACGTGAGTCGTGACATTTAAGTATTTAACAATGTACATATGATTATATGCACTATTCCGGTCCTCATTGAACTCGCGAGTCTGTGAAATAACAACTCAAGGTTGGAGTTTATAGTAAAGGTTTTAGGACTTCTTATAACAAATTGTCTATGCAAAATGAACTTTCTTTACGAACTCCTTTTTATTTCTTCATGAACTGTTGCTCTGGTGCTCCAAGGTCTTGCTGTATTCTGGCTTTCATGAATTGAAGGCTGTGCAGTCTCTCCTGATCTCACCTTGGCTACCAGTTTTCACACCTACCCTGCCAAGCTTCCTCATTGCGGTGATAAAGGCTCCATTAAAGTTACCAGGGTTATTAGCAAAGTCAGTAACAGTAGGCTGAGATGCTGCATTGGAGAAAAGTACCTCATCCGAAGTTAACAAACCCTTCCCTGCAACCAGATTCTGGTAGTACACGTTGTCGAAGATTGCTGGGGTTACGGGGTCCAGGTCTGCAACGGCGCTGGGATCTGCATTCTGAGGGCAAGTATTTTTCAACTGCTGAGCATAGTTTGGATCAAGGGACGGGTCAACAGTAGAGGATGGCGAAAATGAATAGAGGCGGTTGGCAAATCGGTTGCAGTGGGAAAAGCCAAGAGTGTGAGCCCCAGACAGCGCAATCATGTCAAACTGTGTGAGATTGTTCTTGGCGAACATAGTATTTAATTGATTGAGAGTAACGAAAGGTTCTGGCAGATTCCCGGCAACCCGAGATGCTTTAGAGATGAGTCCATCACGGCGTCCCAAATCTACGCTGAAGGAAGGGCCTCCAGCCTGGAAGGAGTTTTCATCTCGTCAGACAAACAGGAAATAAGAGTTATTGCTCCTCATAAGAAATTTTCTAAGTTAGTACGAGAAACAGGAAGCCTTGCTGGTTTCTGTTTTTAAATTACCAGGACTATGACATCTCTGGCAGCAATAGCCAAAATGTCTGCACATGATACTACCCCTGGGCATGCTGTCTCGACTGCTTGTTTTGCCTTGGTTACAGTGTCGAAGCCATCTCCTGCGAGGGAAAGATTGTCTTGAGAATCCTTTTCTGCATCCCCGTTCGGTGAAGCAATAAGAACAGAGGCATCACATCCCTGCAAAAGAAAACAGAGAGACAATTAGCAATTTGTAACCAAACCAGCCAATTTCACTCCACATGTCTCATATTTTCTCCTTTATGCTACCTCAACAAAGCAGTCATGGAAAAATAGACGGAGAGTGGCCGGAACTGTAGTAGTCGTCTGGCCAAATTTTATAGACACTGTCTGCTTTACGACGCTTTCAACGTCGGGACAAGTCGAGCCGTAGAAGTTCTCCAACAATTGCCCTTCTGCTCTTCCTATTACAAACACCACCATCACCAAACACAAACACAAGCTTTTCCATGTCTCCATTCCTTCCCTTCGTGACTATTCTCTCAGTGATATGTATTATGGGATGAAGAAAAGGGAGAGAAAGTAGTGACCTATTCTTGCATTATGTGTTGAACAAGGTGGTTTTAATATGTCCAAACTGTGAAGGAGTCAACTTTTCTAGTAACCATGCTTGTTGGCCTCGTTCTGATGCCTTCTAGTTCTGTTCATCCAATAAAGTGCAGCCACATCGTCCTGAACATGTTATTCTTTGAGATGCAATTTTGTGAATGTCCTAGTCCGATTCGATCTAACGGTTGATATTGCAAGGCAGCCATCGAAGATCTGATCTCGGACCAACGGGTTTAGCTTGAATGCTCCACCAGAGCTCATGCATCTAGGTCTAGGAGTTGTTTATTGAAAACAGTGGTTCTTGTTTGAATTATGTATTAACTTGTGCACGTAATTGAGACCTTTGATGCACCTTACCTCACCCAGCATGCCTATTCAGACAGGTGAAAACGACACAAAAACAAACCCATCCAACCCTCCAAGGTAAATGCTTTTCCTGGGTTATACAAGTATAGATTTCAGTGCAATCTCACCCCTTTTTCTGTATTTAACGTTTTCTGGTGAAGAAAGACCTATGCTGTAGCTTTCTAAGAAATGAACCTGAAGCTTCATACAGAAAATGGAAAGCTTCACTTTCTTGGCGAAGGAAACAACTCTGGGTAGCTTTTTCTACCAGCTGCATGCTCCTTTCCTGTTTGCTGCTAGAAGTTATCGCCAGAAACAGTTTCAAGTGTGTCAAATCTGTATGTAGGTTGATAGCTTAGGTAAGGCCAGAATATATGGCATTATCCCCATCCTAGTCAAGAGGCCTACTACTCGATCAGTACTCACGGCTCTTCAGACGAACCCTTCATGACTCCAAAGAACTCTTGCCATTTTAAGTGAGAAATCACATTTGGAGCAGGTTGTCAATACTTGTACTGAACGCGCAATATTCCTGTTATTGATTGTTGATCGAGCAAGGGTAACCACATTTTGTTTTTGACATATGCAATGGAATTGTAACCACCATGGCCGCGTAGACGGTTCACAGTCTATTTTTCAGTTTTTGACATGCAAATCTGTTTCTCGGAAATGGTGTTTTTTGCCATGCATAATCAGTTGCGTCGTGAATGAGCTTTATACCAACATTAAAGAGTCGTTAATCACGGTCTCGTGTTCTTTCTTTCCGCCACTTGTTAATTTGACTAGTCATTATGATCGACAATCTTAGGTCACTTGCCTTACTTTCGATTGACCTGACAAAGAGGAAGGAAATTTAAGTGGCTACCGCATCTAAATAATTCTTGGCTTTTGTTCATTTTTAAGAAGCTATTTGAATGCAAAATATTCGAGTAGTTCAATTTAATGTTTATTCTCGCTTTTTCTAAACGAATATAAACTAGCACATGAGAAAACACCTGAATAGTTTTAAAAAACTCAGACTTCACTCTTTCATCCAAACCAAAAAAATATACTTTCTAGGTTCAAAATTTGGGGCAGCACTTGAAGGAAAAATTTACCGTCGAATGCACAAGACCGATATGGGAGGTGTGCCCTTATGGTTGCCCAAAAAAAGAATTTACTCTCGGTTGACACTAAAATTGACTAGAAGATACCCTTTACCGTTAAAAAAATAATAAGAAACTCTCAACAAGTAATTGAGATGCATCTTTTTAAATATTTTGATGAAGTTCGGGTTTTTGCTCCGGAGAGAAGCGACAGTATTTGAATATTACAGGACACACAAGTTTTTATAACTTATTCTCAACTTTGAAGAATTTAGAAAGCATAAAAATAGATTATGAGGTTAAACATTTAAACTATTTAGCAATTACCAACAAAATAAGAAAGGATGTGCGGATCCGATCCGATCCCAGCCGAAATTTTCTGCTCGGGTGTCGTTCGGTTAAAGGCCCAAAGCCTAAAGAGAATGTCAGTAGCAGTTAAGGTCCAAGTAGAAGTAGTGGGTGAAGGCAAAAGATTTCAAATCCAAGAACTAACGTCTCTCTCTCCGCTATGGCGATGGCGGTTGACAACACCGACTCCAATTTAGGGTTTCGGTACTGGTGTCCGGTTCGCCGGCTGTTCGGTCCCGATGCCCCATTCTTCGCATCTGGCAACATCGAAAGGGAACTTCTGGCCAAACAGGTCCTTTTTTTTTTGCATTAGAGTTTGATTACTTACTAATGACCTGTAATTTGTTAAGTTGATTATTAGTAGTTATTCATATTATCAGCTAGTTCCTGCTCTTTAAGTGTCTTTCACTACGTTTTTGTGCTTCTGTTTCTTTGATCAAGCCGTTATTAGGATTGAATTTGATGTTTGTTCCCTAAGATATTTCTTTGGCCATTGTTGTAGAGATATTCGCTAACCTCGGAGTAGTTGGATGCATTGTGACCTAGGATTCTTTTTACTAGGTCAAGTACGATTTAATTCATTGGAAAGATTAGAATGAGGTCAGGCCAATTAGTTGAGGCTAGAGAAGAGAATGTGCACTACTTGTCAGGTAAAATGTGCAATGGCGCTACTTCTCATAGTGAGGCGCATAGTTTGTTTAGTTGGCGTACGTATTCAGCTTAAGATTAGACTATGGTTAGCTCACCTAATGTGGGAAACTACTAAAAGTGCCCTACTCCACTGAGGTGGCTACCCTCATGCTGAAATTTTGGAACTGTGAGTGAATCAGTGTGTCTATTGCAGATCCAGAATATTGTGAGCAGGTGCTGCACTTCCTTGCCTATTTCTGTATCCCTAGCAAACTTTACTAGGAATTGTCCCGTTTACAGGCTAGGCAAGTGACGACTTTCACGTAGTACACTTCACAATAGTTATTTCTAGCTTATACGGTACAAAAGCATCAAATGACACTCATAAGTCATAATATGCTTGAACCTAGAACAAGTGACTTCATTTTTTTTTTCTTAGGGGTTCCAAAGGCAGGTTAAGGCCCTGGCCCTATCTTCGTCATGGTAGATTGTTTCAGTAACATGGCCCATTTCACTCTCTGCTTCAAGACTTTGATGCTACATATCAGGCATCTCACTTAGTGTCTTTTTGAAGACATGCCACATTTAAGGTATATATTTTTTAGTTTCTTTTTCGAGGACTTAACAAGGATTGATGTATTCCAACAAGTATTTTTATGATGGGGTTTGAGAGCTGATGGGCATTTGGACCTTTAATGATTAGCCTCGATGCACAGTGCGGCTGGCTAGACCACTCAGCATTGCAGCACAAGCTGAAACTTCTCGTCTACCAGAGCAACAATCTCCTCAAGATCTTCTAGAGTTTATCGGGTTTACCATTAAGGTTTTCTATGAGGCCAACAGAAGATGCAATAAAGAAGAGTAAATACATTTTCACCCCCATCTATGCTATTTTTTGTCTTTCAAAATGTGTGTATCCCAAGCTAAAAGTGTGAGATTCTGGGTGTCAAGGTTGAACCTCTCAGCTTTCATTTCAGTCATTTTGCAAATCTTCCAACATATTTTTTTCCAGTTACTTGGTCAGATGATTCATAAGGTGCTCAGTTATACATGTAGTGCTATACCAGATGCTGTGTACTTCAACAGAGTAGAGAATATTGCAGGAACCATAGTGTGATGAAAGAGAAGGAAATTATCAACCAGAAAAGGAAAAAAATGAAAGAGAAGGGAAGGTGCAAGGAGCATTAAGCACTTGTAAGAAATATGACACAAGCAAGCATCTTACCTTAGGGCCATAATATGGTGTATGGGCAATTTCCACTTTGCTTTTATTTTGTCGTTTGGTTATGAAGTGTTTTAGCAGCTTTCTTATAGCATATTTTACATAAAGGAATTTAATAGATCTGGCGGACATAAGGAAACAATGGTCAAGCCATGTGAATTCGCTTTCCTTTTGTCTTGTCGCAGTATGCTTTTCCTTTAATCCTCGTGCTCTAACTCTCTGTACTATATGTGGGTGTTTGGCAATCTTCATGAGCAAGAGGTGGAAAAAAAATGTCTGCAATGAATCTTGCAAAACTCAGCTTAAAGGAAAGGGGTAAATGCACTTTGCCCCCTATACTTTAGGTCGGTTGCAATATGACCTCCTATTCTAAAAAAAATTGAACTAAACCTCCTTGCACTCATCAAAAGTGGGTGAAAATATACGGCCGTAACTTATGTTGTTGAAATATCATAACTACCCTTCTTTTTAACAGAATTGAAAATCTGTTCTCAAACCCTTTGGGTGGGTGAAGGTGGTGGTGAAGAGAGAATGGAAAGAGAGCAAGGAGCAGCGGTGGCCAGGTAAGGGGCGGCGGTGTGGGGCTGTTGCGGCCGCGGGTGGCGAGGGGAGAGAAGAGGAAGGAAGATAGGGGGGGTCTGTCTCGCCTACACGGGGGCCGGGGATTATCGACGGAGTGCAGAGCTGTCGGTGGAGCGGGGTTGTTAGGGTAGTGGGGGGAGAGAAGAAGAAGGAAGAGAGGGGGATGGGGTTGGCGTCGCCGATTGGGGGGAGGGGGCTGCCAGCGGAGAGCTCAGCTGTTGCGGTAGCGGAGGGCAGGGGAGAGAAAAGGAAGGAAGAGAGAGGAGAGGCGATCGGCGTCGTTGACAGGGGGGAGGCGGGCTGTTGATGCCGAAGGAAGGTTGGTGGCGCTGGGGTGATTTGAGATTAGGGTTTTCTGTGGGGGAAATTAGGGTTTGGGAAGGGCTTGGACAGGTCGGGTCGGTTGGACATGGAGCGGGTCGGGTTCGGGTTATACCCACTGAATTTTTAACATTAAAATCTGAAAATTCAAAATTTTGTTTTTGTTTTTTGTGTTGCTGTTGAGGAAGGTTTGCAAATGAGTAAAATGAAAATGGTCACTTTTTCCAAATTTTCAAGCGTTTGCAACTGGAGTAGAATGAAATTGGTGGTTTTTTGGGTAATTTTTGCAAGTCTTTAATATTTTATTAGGTCAAAAGGGTCATAAACTTGAAGGTTCTGGACGCCAAACATTTCCCGTCCAAAAACTATGTTAACTTGGATGGGAACCGTCAATTTTGCACAGTTTTGATGAGTGCAGAGAGGTTTAGTTCAATTTTTTAGAGAAGAGGGGGGCATATTGCAAACGACCTTAAGTATAGGGGGGCAAAGTGCATTTACCCCTGAAGGAAATTGATCCTGAAGCTAAATATGTTAGCTTCCTTTGCTCGTGCAATGAACTTCTTCGATAAAAACATATTTTTGAGTGAATGGATACTCTGAGATTGAGCAAGAAAAATTGAATTTGATTAATTCAACTTTTAATAGTTTTAGACTGTCGTCGACCTTTTTTATAGGTTGTCTCAAGTTTTAAGCGAATGACTTATCCTGGTCTGTGAAGTGTACTATTTTATACTCACGGGATTGGGTCTATCGTACTCTGGTAATGACACTCATAACCCATTTTTTTCATGCAACTGAGAGAGCCTAGTTCATATTCTAAAACTGTTCCTTGAGTCCAAATTTTGTCACATAATCACAAGTAAATCTGGTCATTCTGACAACTATCCTTTCCTGGTTTCTATAGTGCAGGAGTTACTTCCTTTGACTGAGCTTTAGCTATATATTAGCAAAATCTTACAATTGAGCTTCTTAGTAGTTGCACTGTGTAAAACTTCTTTTCCTGTTATATTAGGTTTTTATTTCCTCATGAATATGAAACATAAATACTTCTTTGATGATAACAGCTTGATTTGTTTTTGTATGCAAAACTTGCTTGACAATGCTAAACAAAGATCAAGTATATTTTTGCTGATCGATTCTATAGTCAGCCATCCTGTTTAATGGTTTAGGTTGCGTTGGATTTGAGCGAAGATGAAAAGCAGCAGCTTATGGGAGATGAGGAAAACAGGTATTACTGGTCAAATGTAATTTATCTTTTCTGCAGTCTTATTGTGTGATTTGTTGCTACTTTTCACCGTCTTGGAACCATAGTTGTTGAAATCAATGCACCTATCTTGTATTGAAAACTCAATTTTGCGAATTGTGTGTCATAAGAAGGTAGTTGAACATATAAGAGAAATGAGCGGATGTATCAGAGTTAGGTGTCTTCCTCTCGGGCCTCTCTCTTTCTTTCCTTTACATCTTCTTCTCAAACCCCTTGAGAGCCCTCTAGGATTTGGTGGTGGGGTTTTCTTTTCTATGAGAGGATTTCCCTAGTCTCTTCATTGATTTAGGATTTGAGTTTTTTTTTGTGGGCACTTCTCCTACTGATGGTCTCTCTTTGTTGCTATCCTCTTGGTGTGGCACCTCTGCAGTCCGTGATTCCATCTGGCTTGCCGGAGCATAGGTGGATGTGGCCCGTCGGGTGGCCATTGGGGTTCGAATCGGTGCTGATCAGGACCTTGTTCAAGGTGTTGGGGAAGAGAACTTGGTTGGTACTGGATGGGTTCCTCTGGCATCGTACGGGGCTGATTTGATTCGTTGGAGTGGGGTTTCTGTTGCTGTGGTGGTGACAATGCATGTATACTCGTAATTGACAAACTGAAATAACTGTTTGTGTAAATAACTGTTTGTGTTGTTCGGTTTTTCAAAGGGATCCCCGAGGCTCTCTGTACGCTGATCTGGTAGCGAATGGGAGTTGTAATAATGTGGAGATGTGGTGCCACTTTAGCGTATGGGAGTTGTAGTAATGCGGAGGTGTGGTACCACTTTCCTGGACTTTTGTCCAAATGGCTGGTTGTTGATTCTATAGTTCTGTATCTTCCCTGCAAGCTTAAGAACCGCATCCGCTTTATTAAGTCCACCATGTGAATTTTTTTGCTTCTAAAAGATATGACTCTAAACTTCACAGAGAAATATGTTTCATGTAGCCTACTCCAAGAGGACAAAGCACGTTTACTTGAGTGTAGTGGTGCTTCACAGGAAAATGGTAAATAAAATGTTGAGAGAGAGAAATGCACATTGCCAAGGGCTTTATATCAGGTATAGCTGGGAGGATGAGGTGGGTGTAACATGATAGCGTGAGCATGACGTGGCTTAGCCTTGGTGTGTTTGGATGCTGGCATCGGACAGGTTTTAAGCGTCGCACAATATACCACTCAAACCAACAGCTGGAGATATCTGTAGTCATTTGGCAGGCTTTATGTTGGTCATATCTAGGTAATTGCTGGTGTTTTCATGTTTAATCCTGCATGTTCTGAATCTATGCCTCTAAACCGCATCCTGGAAGTCTGCTCCCGCAAAAGGATTTTTATTTTTGAGATCTGAAAATTAACCAGCAATCACCTCCCTAAGTCTGAAAGGAAGAAGAATCTGAAGTGTAACTTTTCTTAGATGCAAATTTTGTAAGCGAATATTGCTATAGCCTTTGTTACGGACTCATTGTGTGGGTGCCTAGCGCAGGGGAAATATAGGTGTTGGACCGCGTAACGAGCCTGAGGTGTAATGCCACAGCCTAATGCACTGGGCTTTCTATCGACTCTAACATCACCCAGACACTGGGGGTATTGTTGGGAAAGGGCCTGTGAGATTGTCTCTAGGTCCGTGACAAGGGTATCGGACCTTCATCCAGTCTTGTACTTCAATGTTTGCTTGAAACCTCTTTGACGGCGAGTGCCGGGGGGCACAGTAATTCACAAAGAGTTGTTGTAGCACACGAGGAACTTAGGGGAGCTACTTCATCCCCCTTGCAAGGATGCAAGGGATAGGGCATGGTAGCTTTGCACGGACTCACTGTGTGGGTGCCTAGAGCAAGGTTGCGCGGGAAAAATATAGGCGTTTTTGGATCACACAATGGGCCTGGCGTGCAATGCCAGAGCTTAATGCAATATAGGCTTTTGCACTGACTCTAACATCGCCCAGACACTGGCGGGATATATTAGGAAAAGGGCCTGGGTCTTATTTAGCTATAGCCACCCGTAAATGAAAGTTAATTGAAACTTTAAGTGTCAGTACTGTTCTAAAGGAACATGTCTGGGAACATTATTTTTCATTATCTGCCATGCTCTTATGGTATAGGTTAGGTTTTGCTCCTCTCCCCCACCCCACAAAATGAAGGGGAAAAAGTGAGGAAAAAAGTGCATTAAAGCTTCCAAGTTGTGCAGTTAGAATTCATACGTAATGCTAAATGACATAGTTAAACTTTCTGACCAGGGGAGTGTATTGTCCAATTGTTGGTTGCGGTGCAAAGTTGAAGTCTTTGGAGGAGTTTGAAGATCATTACAATGCACGTCATACGGCATCATGTTCTGTCTGCTCTAGAGTATTCCCCACATCGCGTCTGCTCAGCATACATGTTTCTGAAGCACATGATTCTTTCTTTCAGGCAAAAGTTGCACGTGGTTTCCCTATGGTAATCCCTGTTCATTCTTTTACTTGAGACCTAGGATTCTTTTAAACCTGTTGTTGGGAGTAATTAGTATTTTTTAGTAAGTATATTTACTGTTCATCCTTTCTCAATTTGACAATTGGATCAAATGCATCTATTGTGATTGTCATGTATGCCAAGTATCTAGTTAAAAGGATATCAAGCTGATTGTCGTCATGTATCAAGTATCATCCTGATTGTCATGTATATTGAAGAGACCGGTGAACTTTGATTGATATAAACTAGTTTTGAAAGCAAAAGACGTACAAGATGCAGTAATGTAACGCAGCAGTTGGAATGACAGAAATGAATCCCCCATGAAAAGTTTTGAGTTTAAGAGGTGTAGGTGATAATCTTCCATCTGAAATGTTGATCTCTTCTATTTGTATCGATTCAGTTCTCAACATGATGGTTTAGGTGTAGTTCTTTTTGAGTATTCATAAAATGCCGACATACATGCATGTTTTGTGCAACAGTATGAATGTCTCGTGGAAGGCTGTGGTACAAAGCTGAAAAATTATAAAAGTCGGCATCAACATCTGGTGGACAAGCATAAATTCCCTGCTTCTTTTGAGTTTCTCAAAAAGGCCCGTCCATCAAAGAAACATAGGCAGAAGTCCCAGCGTAAGCAACCACATAGGACAGAGGAGGGTTCAAATGCAATGCAAGTAGAAGAAGAGACTATGGATGGCCTTGTTTCAGCAGTATCTAAATTAAGCACTTCAGATTCTTCTCCTTCATCCATCAGCTTTGGCCGCCGCCACAACCGTGGTTTAACGTTTGTCCCTCGAGCTGTTCAAAGGGAAAGAAGACCAGGCTCTTCAACTACAGGAATGGAAAGATAAGAGAGCTTCCTTCTGTAAACTTTGCATCATGAAGAAACGACGTGGCGTCTCTTTTGGAGGTTTTGATACATGAAGCTGGGCTCGTACTATCTACCCCCAGAGCATCGGAGTTCTTTGAAGGTTGAAATGAGCTTCAGCAAGTTCCTCATATGGTACCCGTGTCTACAGGGAACTCTGAAATCATCTAGGTTAGAATTTTTTGAGGTCTCAACTGCTGTATATGATGTTGATTGGCCCACCCTTCTCAAGATATTACATCTGATATATTTTTGCTATTTGAAGGAGGTGGGGATGTATTTGGGTGAATGTTGTTGTCCCTTACAATCTGTTAAGAAACTTGCTCCTAGCGGCTTTCAGTTTACCAATACAAAGTTCCATTCCTGCTCGAAGTGTATCTATATTATGTATTGACAATTACATGGACTATTGTCTATTGTCGAGGTTGCTAGGGCCTTTCAGATGGTCGTGGAAAATGACAGAAATTTCAACCTCAGTTTCAAAAGTTGATTCTTATATGGAGCGTCGAGTGTGATTTGAAACAATGGTATAACATACTGATGTTTTGTTTTTCTTTTTAAAAAAATATTTATTATATTGAGTCACGCGTCATTTCGAGGAACTAAACTTAAGTTGAGATTCTTATCAGACCTTCAATTTTGAGGATTTTTAATTCTAGTTCCTGACATATTCTTGTTTATAATGAGATTAATTGGGATCGATTTTTTGCTAGCTCCACTTATATTTGTAGACCATTTGGGATGTTTACTTGCTTGGGATCGGTTTTTTGCTAGTCCCACTAGAATTTGTGAACCATTGAAGCGCTTACTAGTGTGAGCAAACTACTCGGTTGAAGAGTTCACCAGTACGAGCAGGTTACTCGATATTCTGACAATATTTTGAAACTTGAAAAAACTGTTAATTATATTGGGAATTTTTGATTCAATTTTTGTTTTTCAGTTTTAGGTGAGATCAGGCTTAGGCAACGGAAAAAAATCTAAAAACAAAAATCAGAATAAACGCGTGAAGGCGGCCTATAAGCTGCTGGTTTGGAAGATGCCGTCCACTCATGTTGTGCCACGTAAGATAAATGACGAGGGGCTGACTTACATAGCACAAAAATAGAGCTCTCATCTCTTTCCCAAACTTCTCTCCGCGAATCGGATCTATCTCCCTCTCTCTTTCGTAATTTCTTTCTCCCAAAAGTTTTTCTATCAAACCCTAAACACACCCTCAGTATGGACGCCTTGGATTCGGTATTCGATCCTTTGAGGGAGTTCTCCAAGGACAGCTATCGCCTAGTCAAGAGGTGCCACAAACCCGATCGCAAAGGTATAATCAGAGATCTTGCTTAGGGGGCTTGGATCCTTCAATTTTTTCTCGATTTGGATTATGTTTGTATGACCAGATCTTTTCTGATGAGCTGTATGCATGTGCGTTGTACAGAATTCACGAAGGTGGCGTTTCGTACGGCGATAGGATTCGTGGTGATGGGATTCGTGGGCTTCTTCGTCAAGCTAATCTTCATCCCCATCAACAACATCATCGTCGGATCTGGTTAAAGGTATGTGCACAATACATGCATGTATCTTTACGGGATGATGGCTTGATTATGCTTAGCCATAGAGGTTTTTTAGGTTAATTGCACCCGATTGTTTTTGTTTGTTAACACAAGACTTAACTTGCCAAAATATTTATGTTCAGATTGCTAATTTCTACGTATATGAAGCTCAAATACGAAGGTCAAGTCTTTAATTTTTTATTTTTTGCTTTTGTTTTTGTTCTTGTTCTTGTAGGAGATTGAATTTTTTGTAGGATATTTAGGGCTTCTTTCTACAGTATGCGAAGAGAATGGTTCTCTCCCGTACATTACTTGATGGTGTGTTTGGTTGTCGTACATGTTGTCGCAATTGTTCTTTCATGAATACCATGAAAGAGTTACAATTTGAATGTGACTGGGAGACGCATTTTAGTTCATACGTATGTTAGTTGACTAACTACACGCCAGATGACAACAACAAAATAACTAAAAGTATGTACTGTACTTTTTTAGATCATCTTTAGTCCTTTATAGTAAGGCTATTAAGTCCACTTGTTCGTTTTATTTCAATCCACCAATTCATTGTGTTCAAATCCACATGTATTGTGTAATGTAAATCAATGAAGCTCTGATTCTGTTTGTTCCGTATCCTTCTCTCCAGATGCAATACAATAGATTCTTTCTGTTCTTTCTTGCTTCGTCTAGTGCTGTACTAGATCGGGAAGTACGGTTGCTCTTGGCCTTTAAAACTCCATGGATTGTTAGAGAGAAGTTTGCATGTGTGTGGGCTGCTGACACTCCAACTTTTCTTTCACCTCATTGTTTTGGCATACACCTCTCTATCACTGTACCTACCAGGCCCACGTGCATCTCTCTCTCTCTCTCTCTCTCTCTCTCTCTCTCTCTCTCTGTCCCGCCCTCCCTCTCTCCAATCTTCTGAACTCCTCTTTTGTTTGTCCCGTCACATATTAACCAATACCTCCCTCAACAGCCAAAACCCCTTGACCGCTTCCTAGAGTAGAAGAATTCGGGAAAAATGATGGAAAAGGAAGGAAGGAAGGAATGGGAAGAAGGCATGCAATAACCACTGCCAACACGAAACACCTATTTTTAAATTGCCCTTTGTCTCCAAGTGTCTGTACTGTGACTGCCTGAATTCTGAAGTTGACATCTAGATAGAGCTAGACGTGGAGGTCAGTAACCAAAAGAAGGTGTTGCACTTGAAGATGTCGATGGAGTTAGGACAGTGAATTTCATGAATAAGGAATCTGATAGTTTGGGAGGGTGAGAGAGGAGTTATGGGGCCTGGGGTAGGCGGAACTTGCATCTGGGCCACAATTAAGATGGGGGTAGTCAAGATGGAAAAAGAAGGATAAGAAGTACATGGAGTGCCACAGTTCATTTGGGAACGGTAAGAGTGAACCAACCTCCCCGCCCTCCAACTCAACCAAAAAACTAAGGGAACCCGTTCAATACATTGAATGAAATGTGCAAGGAGCTATAGAACTGTTGTTTCTTCTTCAGATTCTATGCGGAGATGAATCAAATCTTCTTTATTTCCGAACAGAAGATAAAAGACTTGATACAGGACTTGGCAAATGATGACCATTTCATTTCAGTTGCGCATTTTATTATACCAGAGATGTTTATTGATTGTTTTTTTTTCCCCCCTCCCTCTGAGCATTGCATTTAGAGTTTTTATGACCTATATTGCAGCATCTTGAGCACACGTTTTGAGCTTGGATGTGACCAAATCTTGTTGAATTGCAGGTAGTGATCAGTTGAACGCAAATGGTGGGAGTTGTTTGATGCATGCAAATGCTTAAAGAGTAATGCTGTTATGTACTGTAGGATTCTTTTTTATAGGTGACAGGAGTGCAATGAATTCCTGTAAACAATCTTGGTGGTTCTCTGTAATTTCGTAGTAGCTTTTCAAAGTCGATTGTGTAGACTGTCCTCCCTTTCTGCACCCTTCAATGCTTCAAGTTCATTGAATATTTTTTGTTAAACTTTTCAGTTCTTCCCTCACCTTCAGAATTTGAAGCATGAATTGAGCTTCACTGTTAACAAGTCACTAGTACTAGTATTTGAAGGGAAAAAAGGAGGGTGGGGTGGTAGTGTTGTGGCTTCAAATTCCACGGGTTATGTTATTTCGCTCTTACCTATATTGCTAAAAGCTTAAGACTTGGCTAATTATAGTGAATATATGCTTTTAGTCACAAAGGGAAGAAAGAAAAACATGCAAGGAAGTGAAAAATAACATATCAAAACTCATCAATTATTACAGTAGCTGATCTGATACACGAAAAACAGTAGAATATCCAAAAGTTGAGGGACATCTTCTTGAAAGATATCTGCACTGCTGTCAGAAGTAACCATGTATCCTTGGGTGACTTCTCGGACCGAATTATTTGAAATCATACCTCTTCTGGATATTACTCAGTAAAATCAGGTTATCAGGTGATGTATGATCAAGAGGCTGACAAAATAGAAGCAACCCGATTTACGTACAATCCAGGGCAATGTCTACCTTCCAAAACCTGGGAACGATTGGGGAAACTACGTTTGCCTCATAAGGTTCAAGTATTTATTTGGCAAGCTTTGTTGAGAAGATTACCTACAATGCATAGGCTTCCAATGATCGGTTTTAGTGGGTCTACGGATTGTCGATTTTGCAATTCTCAAATGGAGACAAGTGATCCTCTATTCCTCAAATGTCCCGGGGTATGGACGATATGGTTCGGGCTAGATCTCGGCATTAGATTGCAGCAGCCTCTACCATCTTTTTTTGAATGGCTCATCGCATGGATCAATTTGGGCAATGCTCCCACCAAGGAATGATCCAAAGCAATCACAACCGTTTTTATTACTCTCTGGCAAATTTGGTTACACATGAATGATATTTCTTTCACAAGTATCACTTTTGACCCTATGGTCATCATCCGGAAAGCACAAGCTCAAGCACAAACCACTTGGACAGCATTCTCTAGAAATCCAACAAGATGCAGCGTGCAGGAAAGACAAAGCCTTTCAAAAAAAAGGGGAAGGACCAAGATATTATTCGAAAGCTTCATACAACTTCCACTTGAATCTGTATTTCGTCTACACATGATCACATTTTCAACAACAAAGACAGAGATCTGGATTAGGCATCTGCATTGCAAAAACTCTAGGGCATCGTTTGGGCTCATGTGCATTTTCATATTATGCTCAAGATCCTTTCACTTCACAAGCGCTGACAGTGCTGAAAACACTACAGTGGGCAAAACAGCATAATTTAAATCATATTGTACTGTACACTAATTTCGATCGTTTGCTTGCACAGATAAAAGGGCCGGAGGAAATTAGTGTTATAGCAGCACCAATCATGTATGATATATGTCTGACTAGCGCCTATTTTCACTTTTGTCGGATTCTAGTAGGAAGCAAAAAGCTGCTAAACTTGCCAATTTTGCTTGCAAAGCAAGATCAGAAGTATCTATGACGTGGACACAAGGATTAGATGCTTGTAGATCTATTCATGTAAACATGGACAATATTTAGCTTCCTTTTCAAATTTGTCTGTAAGATATTTGCAACCTCTTTTCTTTTTGTTTCTGTCTGTAAAATATTGTAACTCTCCTTTTGTATAGCCGGGATGACTTGTTTAATATATATAATTTCTCCTCTTAACCAAAAAAAAAAAAAAAAAACTTCGGTACACCCTCCTCTGCGCTGCTTTGAGGTTTGGCAAATTGGTTGGCCAAAGCTAGCAATCCTTTTATTGCCAAGTACTCGTAATTCCATCAGGAAACATAAAATTGGGGGAGACAACAAAGTTTCGCAACTATCCAAACAGAAAAAGGGGACAACAAGACTCGCACAACGATCTCAACTTGTCTGAAGCATCGTCTTGTTTCAAATCAAACGGCTAATGTGGTGACTGAAAGGATTAGCATTATCACAAATTTGCTAACTTAACTAATCTCATCTCTCCATGTAAGAAGTGTGTGTTACTGTAACACAAACTCATAACAACTAAATGTGAAGGTACCCTGCAAAAAGTATTTAAGGCCCAAGTGGGAGGAAGCAATGGCATTTGCAACTTGGATCTAAAGGTTAAGCTTCAGTACTTTGCAGTAAGAGCTTTACAAAAAGAATGCACAAATATAAAAGACCTACACTTCAAGTTGTGTACTGGAATAACACATCTTAGCAAACGGGGTTTTCCGTAGCATCAGCAGCTGAAGCTAGTATAAGCTGAGGCTGAGCAACCTTGGCTTCCTTTCTTGCTTTCCTGCGCTCGCGCTGTAGCCTAAAGGATTCTCTCTTCCTTGCTCTGTAACTGTTGGGGTTTTCAGGCTGCACTTCACGCGGATAAACACTCACCTGTAGTTTGCAAAATGCAGATTTTCTGGTCAGAGATTCTATGGTTGTGCCTGGAGCATCAACTTTGAAGTTTCAGATCTTTAAGCTCACCTTTTTTCTGTCAGGACCAAACTTTTCAAACTTGACCATTCCCTCAATCAAAGAGAAGATTGTGTGATCTTTGCCAAGCCCGACATTCTTCCCTGGATGGAACTGGAATGTGGAAACAAATATCATTAGATACAGTGAGGCAACGTAGATATTTATAGTCAACATTGCTTCCAGAATACAGCACACTTTTAAACGAGATGTTGCTACCATGCAGAAAAAGTGCCTTAAAGTTCCTCTACGAAGTTTCTTTTGCGAATGACAAAAGATGCTATGAAACATGATAACTCCGGTGCAAACATTGAAATTTGATCAAGGACAGAATACAACTTTTACACTCGTGCAAAATATCCAATAAAAATGGGGGAAATTAAGTAGATACCAGAAGAACGATTGCACAAGCACTAGGAGTGAAATGAAAAGTATATGACAGTTACTGCATTTCTCACTTCTATACTCACTCTAGAATATGACAGTTACCATACATGACTATCCGTACAGATTTTCTCAGTAACCAATCACATCTAAGAGGTAACATACACAGATTTTCTTTCCGAATATGTCAGACAAAGAAACTATTCTGTATCAGACTCATCTTGCACCAAAAGAACATTCTGTTTCTATGAGCTGGGGCGGCTTTATTTTAAGCATCTTATATTATTAGGATTCCACTTCATCGGCACCAAGCCTCCAAACCACAGCATCAATTACAACAGTAAAGCAACACATGAAACTATGCCCCCCATCCCTTTCTCCCTCCCTCCACCCATCCTTTCCTCACCCCTCTCTCTTGGCTTAAGTTATATCTTTCTTCAATATTCACTTCAGGCACCAGTACCTTCAAATTTGATTATTCTTGTATCTCACCCCTAAACAAGGATGAAACACAACTCGTCCAAGCCAAACACTTCGATTGGGAGAGAACTAGTCTTCCACTCAAACCCATAAAACATACACAGTGCTAATGAAATATTCCAATAAACTATAGAGGCATAATTGCACTAAGATCCTTGTACTTTGCACCATGTTGTAAGGCCCTGACCTTTTGAGTTAGCTATTAAAACCTTGTACTTAACCTTTTGAGTTATGTTGAAATTTCACCACATTGGTATTGTTATAAAGCTATGTTACAAGGTTCTTTGCCACCCGTCTCCCCACCCATGACACCAAAAAAGAAAGACACCTTCTGTCTGAAACATAAAGCTAATTTGTAGATGTACATCGTGTACGTAATGTCACATAACATATCTACTTCGTTAGACAGCTCATAGTAAATTTCCGTTCAACAGTTTTCGGTGCGGCGTTGATAAAAAGGGCGTGCCAATTGTATAGCATATCTACTTTGTTAGACAGCTTATAGCTAATTTCCACTCAACAGCTTTTGGGTGTGGCATTCATAAAAGGGTCGGGCCCACTGCACAAGCTCCTGCCATTGCGAGGTCTGGGGAGGGTTGGCGCAGGCGGCCTATCCCCATTACTGTGGAGAGACTGTTTTCATGTTTCGAACCCCTGACCTCCATTTCACAATTGAGCAACCTTAGCATTATGCAAAGAATGGAAAAGGGTTGCAACTCATTTTTCAAGGAAAGGAGTGGAAAAATCTTCTCCACCGTGCTAACTCCTGAGGACTCAACATCTTAAACTAGTATCTCTTCCCTTTACAGCAAGTCTGAGCTTGTTTGCGAATAATATACCTCAACTTGCGAATCAATGCCATTAAGTCATATAATCTAGCTCAAATGTCTTGTGCTATCTGTGACAGAAACACAAGTCTGCAAACTCAACCATCTCTATGCACATAAGACACGAATTGGGGATTATCATGTTCCTGTGTTCCAGAACCAAATTCGGTTCCTAACTCCCAACATGGAAAGAGATTAATTAAAAAAGTAGCTGAAAACATACGTAACCAACAGATACTTGAGTGAGGGGGGAAACTGAAAATGAAGGAGCTCTTACATGGTAATTCCTCAAAAGAAATTTTTGGGCTGAAGTTCCTTAGACTTCTCTGGAACCATAACAAACAGCGTTCCGTTACTAAGAAGCCAATATTATTTGATGCAATGCATTTCCAGAGGAGCATCTCAGCAAACACTTCTCACCTTTTTTGCCAAGGCAAGAAAGAAAGACACCCTCCGTCACTGTGACACCACAACTAGACTTTTGCGTGTTGACTCAAGGGCCAACCAGTTTAAGCTCCTTGCAACAGGAAGGAAGGTTGCCTCCAAGATACGCAGATAGCACACGAGATTCATAATAAAGGACCTCATTCATCTATACGTGCCACAAAATGTTCCTCGCAAGTTCCACGCACTGAAGGCTCTCTTTTCACATAATACTCTCTGTGTTTAACAAATTTGTTGCCTTTTAACTTTTTGCTAACGCCTAGCATAGATTTAGTACATGTGAAAGTTGAATTAAGCTCAACAGCAATTATAAGTTCAATAAGTATCATAATTGCCTAGTCTAACTAGGATAAAAACAATTGGTAAACTAAAGTCAATGCTGAAATTGAAACTGAAAAGATTAGAGCCGCAAATGCAATAAAAAACCTTCGTTCCGCGCTGGCGAATGATGATGGAGCCGGCCTTGGCGGCTTGATCTCCGAAGATCTTCACGCCGAGCCGCCGGCCTTTGGAGTCGCGGCCGTTCTTTGTGCTCCCGGCTCCTTTCTTGTGAGCCGACTCAATCGTCAGCGGCGATTTCACCGGGAAAGAGACGGATATCTTGTGCCCTACGTGGACCGAACCGAAATCACCCTTGAAGAAAGAGGAGGATGAGCTTGAACCTAATGACAGCCCTCTAAATGCTCCGACTAGATTGAAACTCATGGCCGTGGCCGCCATTGCTCCTCTGCAAGCGAAAATTGACAGAATCAGAACGAAGAATTACGTGCGTGTGTGTGTGCGCGCGTAATTTGTGCAAATGGATTGTGTTAGGGTTTTGTTGAGCTTACTTTCTGAGAAATGCAGTGCTACCGCTGCTACTAAGCTTTCTGTGAAGATAACACGAATTAAAACCTTATCCTCTGAAATTTTGGTCCCATGAAGCTCCGCCGTCTCATACATACGGAAGCCCATATTTTATATTTTTGTGAAATACCATTTTTCTCTAAATATTACCGCGATTAAAAATTTATGTTCAATCTCATGTAAGAAAGAATCGATTTGGAGTCTCTTGAACTAAATAACTATGTTTTGATAGTTTTGACATCACTTATATTTTGAAAATAATTTAAGATTTTAGTGCCCTTTTTTTAATGCTTACCTATAGAGTACAAATCATTACGTACTCCTCCGCATGTCTCCGCCGCATTATAACGATAAAAGTTGAGATGCATTTTAACCATCCTGTGTATAAAGTTTGATTTATAAAGTTATTGTTCATAAAATGTTTGACTTTCAAACGGGTACCAAAATTACGAACGGAAGAAATAATAACGTTTATCTCACCATTTTCGATATTAGAATGTCCCTATCTGAGTCAAAAAGTATCAGTTTTCACATTAGTAGGGTCCTAATTGTGTCCTAATTTTTAACAAGTACCAGAATTACCAACCAGAGGGATAATAATAACCAATTCAACTGCCGTACCTCATGGTTTATGCCTCGCGTACGGCACTATATTCCAAGTTACTATATTTCTTAGGGATTCATGGGTTCTTTCAAGTAATGGCGGAATGACAAAGTAGTAAGCTTGTGTTCCGGACTTTATGCTTCATGGTCTGCAGAAAACTATACCATCCCCAAAAATAAGAGACGCTTCCCTTCCTTTTTCACGCACAAGTGCGTGAGTGCTACTTGGCAAAATGTACTTTAAAATTGATACAATTAGCTGTTCAGACAAAAAGAACAGAATTAACTTGGCCTACATCAGCCAGTCTGCAACTTTATACTATCTCCAATGTTGATGTTATGCTCCCTCAAGTCGGTCTATTACACTCGCGGTGCGAAGTGAAGCTCAACAGTTTCTTTCAGAAAAAATAACAGAGTGCTATTCCTTCTGCATTCTGCAAATTACAACCGAGACGAACAATACCCAGCTACCTTGGCCCGAATACAGGCGTTACCCTCCTTCGAACAGTGTCCTGAATCTGCTCAACCGACAAAAGGGATGCTTCGCTATCAAAATTGGCTCTCTCCATCTGCTGGTGCAACTGTGGAGACACAAGTTCCGGTTATAAACTGCGTAGATACCACCCCAAATATACTAGGCCACATTTGATCAAAAACAGATTTGACTATTCACAAGGAGAAAAATAAGCATATTTGAGAGTTAATATAGCGATGACTACTTTCTATTGTGTGTTATGAGTGAATCTGAAGAAAGAGAAATAGGCTCAAGAATTAAGTTGCATCCAAGCCTACAAATAAATCAAGAAAAAGAATATGCCCCATTTCATCATTTTCCAAGCTCTCTTCTATCTCCAATGTACTCTAAGAACCGAACACAGCCACACGCTCGCCCCAATTTTAGCAATAAGGCAGGCATGTGAAAGTTTAAATCGCATCATTGACTGGCATGTGTCCGGAATATCTGCAAGTGGGAACGGGGCTTACATGTGTTCCTATACTTCCTTATGGCTTTCGCCAAGGTGAAAGCAATTCTCCAATACCATACCCATTTCGCTTTATTGGAGGAGGTACCCTTCAATTCTTTGCATGCCCATCCCCGACTCTAACCAAAGAGCGGAGAGCCCAAGCGGTCCGCTGACGTAAAGCAAGGACTTGAGCCTGAACTGGCGAACCGAAGTCACTTTCAGAACCATACTTTCTACAGCTAAACATGTGTCCAGTCCAGCGGGCACGCACAGAGCAAATAAAGCCATACTAAACAGAAAGTTCATCAAATCGTAAAGAGGATGACCTCTTCCCGAGATTCTGCACAACTTTTTGCATGCAACAAAATACCAAAACTGGGAAGTTCTTTACTAGTCTTCGAAACCCGGATCATTTCAACGACTCAAGGGGCTGTGCAGTGCATTGCCGGTCTAGGAGGGTTGACGACTTGACGCACACAGCCTTACCCCACTTTTGTGAAGAGGCCATTCACACATTTTGAAACCATTACACAGCAGAGCAACCTTACAGTTGCCCAAAGGCTCAGCTATATTCCAGTGGTCCATAATGTATTCTATACTAGCTTGCAGTGCCAAAGTTCATGCTCCTGCCAGGCTTAACAGCATTAAAACTGTGCGACAACAAGATAAGGCTAAGACATTCTCCATGTCTTAAAATCGAAATCTGTGTTCTAAGAAGGTAAGAAGATAGCATACCTTCTCAAGGATTGCAGATTGATCATCCAGGTGAAAGTCGCGCATGTGCTGTAGCATTTCCAGTTGCTGCAACATGTATCAACCAAACCTTCAACTATTATCCATCTTCAACTACCTTCTATCAAAATGCAAGAATTTTACCTCTGCTTGCAACTTTTGTTGCATTTGCACTCTTTCGGCGTACTTTTCTGGTCCAAGTTCAGCTTCCTCACATGCAATCTCTTCCCTGACATTTCAATATGAATATAACCACTACCACTGACAATTCTGTAGACAAGACTAACTTATCTAGGATTTGAACGTGTAAAACAAGGCAGACCAAGAAGACGCTGCATTCATAAAAAAGACAATCAAAGGATATGATCATCCAGGAGAGGACATCAATCGAACACTCAAATTCACATATGGTGGATATTACTGGACATCCATGCCATAAATGATCAAACGAGGAAGATGGAACACCAAATCAAAGCCAATTTCTTCAACCAAATTAAGCATGCAGATCATCGTAAAAAACAAAGCTGGATGATACTGATATCAGTGCAACTCCTATTTGAGGTTTCCATCAAATCGTGCACACGAGCATCACGTCGCCTACAGGTTCATTATCACATAAGAGAATTGATGCTATCTTTGGTTACAAAATCCCAAGCAGTTATTCCAAATTTAATCAAAAAATGGACTCATTTCTAGAATGCTCCCAAAGACAACAAGCATATTTTCAGTAAAGTCTAAAAGAGGATGCCATTAGTTGATGTTACACAATACATATCCCTCTTTGGCAGCTTTTATACAAGTAAAAGAAAGAGAGGGAAAAAAAACCTAGAAGCAATTTGAGCATAAGTTCTGCGTCCCATCCAAACAAGAAGGCTCCTTATGTTTAAACTCCTCGGCCACATACCAGTAAAAGATAAGGACGTTTGACAAAGGCGCAGACTCTGGCGGGGTGTCCATAGGCCTTGCCTCGGGAACTTAAAACAAAACGAATGAGAATTCCAAGTAATTGTAGAACACACCTACTGGCACACATGCGCGCTCACACACACAGGAGGGAGGGAGGGAGAGAGAGAGAGAGCTTACTTTGCCACAAAACCATAAAATAGAATCATCAAATCCCGATCATTCTCATAGGCCATGTTTACCTTTCCCAAGCAAGCAAGGCCAAACCTTGGATCTGCCATAAAGAGAGAGACAACTCTTGTAACCACATGTTAGTTTAGTATCTTATCGATGTTACACTACAGATGATGGAGAACATGTTCATGGCAGGAAATTAATCATGAATTGCTAATTTTGGCTCAATCCTAGTTTACAACACCAAAGGTTTAATAGAATTTTCTATACTCTAAAAGGAGGGCTGAGCAGATATCAGCATATTGCCAACATCTGCTACTCAAGAAACATGAGTGAAAACATATACCATGAGTTAGGTCTCTAGAAAATCAAAACCAGCTTTCAGTTTCAGATTACTCTCCATCAATAGGGGATATCTCAATGGAGACATGAATCATAATTCGTATTATCCTTACATAATGCTTGAATAATATCAGTCTTCCTATTCCATTTGCATAGATCAACCTTTATAACTATTAAAGGAACGAAAAAGGATTATATCTTTCTCATTTTCTTGTGAGGAAGAGAATTATCTCAAACATTCAGTGTCATAAATTGCACTACAATGTGAGAGCAATAGACGGCAGGAATATACATGCAACATGTGCATCTTCATTGGAACATCGGCAATTAGGAATTTGCAGGGCAAAGAGCACCAGATATGCTGCCATGTGAAGAGATTAACAGGGAAAAAAATGTAATTTACGTAAACTAAGCATCTCTGTAAACCAAAAAAGGGAAAGAGAAACTTCTTACCGACTCCCATCTCCAAAAAGATTTCTTCCTGAATTGCAGTGGTTACAGCAACAGCTTCCTGCATATAAAGTAACTAAGAGAATTGAGCAACAGATATAAAATTACACCCACTCACACAAGTACCAGAATCCTCTCCTTGGAATTGTAGAGAAGTAGTTTTTGCTATTGTTCTCAGGTTGAGCCCACTCAACACTTACAACTGTACGAATGAAAGACAGCAGTAGGGGACCAACCCCGTTTTATGCCATTGTGCATGTAGCTCCCTCATATAAGCACTTCAAAATCTGCAGATTCTCATGTTGGCTCCCCTAGGCTGAGTTATCAGGCCTTAGGTGAGGAGATTCACATTGCAACTTGACATGAGAATTGGTAAACCCCAGTAATTTATAGTTGAAACTGCCACGTATGCGCGTATGTGCGCACAGATTTGAATCCTCCAGGGTTCCAAAAGTAACTCTAAATGTGGCAGTTTCATTACGCTACAAACTAAAATAAATCCGAAGTTCAAAAATTCTAATTCTACAGGCCTAAAAGAAGTGACAGCCACTTATTTCTCATTCATACGGCGAGGAGCAATGTGTTGAAGCTATTGAGGTCCTTCTCCCTTGACGCCTTAAAATGAAAATCCCCGCGCATAGAAGAACTTCTCTATGCATAATAAAGCCCTTGAAAGGCATTTATAATTATTACTGAACAAGTTCAATATTCGAAAATGCTCCACTGAACGAGTATTTTAAGCGTAAACCAAATTCGAGGCAATGAATGAGAGGAAGAAAAGAACCTGTTTATCATTCACAGCATCTAGAATCCGTTTCTTCACATCTGGAAGACATTCAAAAGAGTAAACAATAGAAGGAACAAAACAGAAACGATAAAAATAGAGAAATTGAAAATGGCCGTGGGACAGGGAAGAGTGGTGTTACCGGGATGTGAGGTGAGAAAAGAGAAACGATTGAAGAGATGAAGCAACTGCTCCCTCGACAGCATGCCCGAGCTCTGGTACTCGGAATGTGAGCCTGCCATTTTCGTCGACGCTCTTCGATACTGCTGCTGCCTCTGTTATTCTGCCATTTTAGCGTAACCCCGATACGACGCCGTTACTGCTCTCCATTTTGTGTCTGGGAAGGCACCCAAATGGTTAGAACGTGAGCCACTCGATTCAATCCCCGCTGGCATTTTTGGGCGCTAATTTCGATCGGAGGAAAGTGGTCGTACTCGAAAGCTAAAATCCATCCCGTCCAAAATATGGTCACTGACCCATCGATTGTTACATTTTCTTCTTAAAATTGCGTCAGTTGCGCGTTAATAAAAATTATGTATCGGTTAAATAATATTTCAACCAACATGCTAAGTAAGATCCAAAGTGAAGCGTTGTATACCTGATAATTTAGTCAACGAGACATGTGAACAAGTAGAGTATACTAGGACGCTTGAGAGCAAGTACACAATAGCTATAGATAACTCTCCTATCACCCTCTCTAGCACCCTTGCAAGCCCACTCTTGTCCGAGTAAAATATTTTGCCTTTTTAGCTTGTTAGATGTCATCTCGGTTAAACGTACAGTACAAAAGGACGATAAAAAGTTAGCTTGATTTTGGCATTTCAAACATTCACTTTGAAGTGACTTTTAATTTTAAGAAATCAACATAGGATGATTTTCAGCAATACAATCCCAAGAAGAATTCTAAACGACAGAGATGTTCGTGTGACTTGTAGAGTGCATAGGCAAAGAGAGTCTACCCCACTACACTAGGTAGGTTCTGGTCTATTTCAATCAGTCAATAGTTAAACTCCAGGTGACACCGATTCATGAAACCTATCAAAGATCGACACTTTCTTTACCTTTTATCTTTACTGGAAAGTGAATCAATTTTCAGGTTCAAAGCAACACCTACCCACCTAGGGTCCATTCTGTTACCAGAACCCCATGAACAAAATTACTTGATTATGGTGCAACACATTTACAAAATAAAACTGTCATCCTTTGTTTCTCGTGCATTGCATTACACTTCTGAACTGATACATACATATTTTTTTAGCTTTGTTTAGCGAAACATGAACATTAACAAACAAATTCCAAAGGCACTGTGGACATGGTAGAACACAAGCAAGAACTAACTAACTAAACACACAAATTAGCGCCAACCCACCCCTCAGAAATCCTCATCCATTGTGAACTCATGGCCACCACCATTGCCATTTATGCTGGACATGACTGAAGCTTTCTGGTATTCACCAACCCTCTTCTCAAAGAAATTGGTCTTCCCCTGCAACGAGATCAGCTCCATCCAATCGAACGGGTTAGCCACATTATACAATTTCCCACAACCCAGAGCACCCAGCAGCCTGTCAGCCACGAACTCTATGTACTGGCTCATCAGATCACCGTTCATTCCTACTAAGCCGCACGGCAGCGCGTCGCACACGAACTCCCTCTCGATCGCCACCGCGTCGGCGACGATTCCCTTGACTCGCTCCTCGCTCAGCTTCATCCTCAGCAGCCCGTACAGCAAGCACGCGAAATCGCAGTGGAGCCCCTCGTCTCGCGAGATCAGCTCGTTCGAGAAGGTCAACCCCGGCATCAGCCCGCGCTTCTTCAGCCAGAATATGGCGCAGAAGCTTCCGGAGAAGAATATTCCCTCCACGCAGGCGAAGGCGATGATCCGCTCGGCGAACGACTCTCCGCCGTCGATCCAGCGCAGGGCCCACTTGGCCTTCCTCTCGATGCACGGGACGGTCTCGATTGCGCGGAAGAGGCGGGACTTCTCGTCGGAGTCCTTGATGTACGACTCGAGGAGCAGGCTGTACATCTCGGAGTGGATGTTCTCGATGGCGATCTGGAAGCCGTAGAAGGCACGCGCCTCCGAGACCTGGACCTCCTTCATGAACCGGCCGGCGAGGTTCTCCAGGACGATGCCGTCGGAGGCGGCGAAGAAGGCCAGCACGTGGGTGATGAAGTGCTTCTCGTCGGGGCTCAGGGCTTCCCAGTGAACCTGGTCCTGCGAGAGATCGACCTCCTCGGCCGTCCAGAAGGACGCCTCGGCCTTCTTGTACATTTCCCAGATTTGTGGGTACTGAATTGGGAACATACAGAACCGATCTGGGTTTGGGGCTAAAAGGGGTTCTTCAGGAATTGAAGGCATTTTTGGGTAGAAATTAGGTTACGGCGGGGGATTGAAAGAGATGCCAATCAGGGTTTGGAAGTATCGATTGTGTTGATTGAGGAACGAAAGGGGCCTGCGACGGTATTTATTAAGCGCAAAGGCTTGGTTTGAATGGGGAATAGAGCGGGTGATTTTGAAATTTTTGGAGAAAGCTTGCGGGAGAATGAAATGAAACCCAGAGCGCATAAGGACTGTTTGGGTGGTTTGGTTAAAACTTAGGGTTTTTGAAATTCCCGCTAGGCGTAACGCTCCAATGGATTAACGGGGAATTGACTACTGTAGCCTTCTTGTTTTTGTAGAATTGGCCAATTGGGTTATGGGTAGGCGTAAATTTGTGGTAAGAGTGAGTGGTTTAATCGGGATTTGAGTGAAAAGTCATGTGAGGCTTGTTGGGGAAGATTTGGGAAATGTTTGAAATTGGGATCACGTGATGAGAGTTACGTTTCAATAGAAAGTTGGGCCAAAGCTTTTATGGGAAGCTGTTAATTCTTTTAATGTCATGTTGGCTTCTTGGGACATGTGGGGCTTTGTAGGTATTAAGTTTTGAAAAAGTTTTGATTATTAATTCGGCTGTATCATTATAGTGTTAGGAGGAGCTTATGAATGATGATCCTTATATAAATTTAATAATTTAGTTATGACGTTAAAAAATAGTGTTAAAAATTATTATTAAAGATGTTTGTAAAAATGTCACGGATAATACTTAACGATAATTAACAGTTAGTAATATATAAGAGTTTGTAGCTATTTTAAGTTTTGGGTGAGAAAAAGAATTGATCGCCACTACTTTCTACTGAAAGTGAGCAAAGAAGATGTCATCCACCTCATAAAAGGCAATCACCGCAAATTTGGTTACTATGGCTCCGTTTGGTAACACTTATTTTTCTAGTTTTTTCCCCAATTTTGTAAATTGGAGAAAATAAACGCGTTTAGCACACAGTTTTCATCTTTTTTTCTTCAATTTTGATAACCAGTTTTTAAAATAGGGTTGTTTTTTAAAATTCCAAAAAAAAGTTTTCGATTTTCAGTTTTGGTTTCTATTTTGAGGCCACCATCACCACCGCCAGCGACTGCCGGTAGCCACCGCCGGCGACCGGCCACCACCACCGTCGACCACCGCCACGCCCACCACCGCAAACCACCACCAAAGAAAAAATTTAAAATAAAAACTGGGTAATCAAACACCTAAAATAAAAAAACTGGGTTATTGATTTTGATTTTATTTTATTTTTAAACAGAAAAGAAATGACTGGAAGTGTTACCAAACGCTACCTATATTATAAAGGAGCTTGTAAAGTAAAAAAAAATATCTAAGCAAATTTCATTATATAACGTTGCCCAATATAACCTAACACGATATTTAAACGAGTATCCCTGGAACAACTAAGACAACGCATCCAAATTGATGGTCTTGAAAAGTGACCAACATGGTATTTGAGGAAACTAAAGGAAATATAAGGGCTACCCATTTTTTGGATTACCAAATTAAGGGGTAGTCAGAGATGGGGAAGATGCAAGGAACTGCATCAAATCCTTAGCTCCTCCCATTGAAACAGGGGCAAGAGCCATGCCCCGCTTCTTTTGGCAGTTTACAGTACCTTGCGGCTTACATCGAAGCTCCAAAAGCTAAAGGGAGGTCCTCCCAAGGCAGGATCGAAGTGATCCGCATCTCGAAAGGAATGCGCATCCTCTAACTCTCGTAAATTCGGCATCTTCAAGCCACAAACTCTCCGGTTTTGATTTACACTACAAATTTCTAACTAGACCAATCGGATCAAAGTGATGATGACGGTTTGAGAAAAATTCTCAAATTTGGGGATATCAAAAGATGGGGAGTAACCTTGAGGTCGAAGGAGGTCTGATATAGAGAGGGAGTGAGGATCAGATGGTGGAGGAAGGCGATGACAAGCGGCGAGAGTTGGCAGAAATGGAATGCTGATGGAACAGAAGGAGAGGACGCCATAGAGAATAATAAAAGGAGGAAGAGTACATGAGGGCCTCATCTTCCATCCTCACAACCATGGAAGCTGAAGAAGGAAGGGGTGGCGGCTGGGACTTCTTAGAGAGAGAGAAAGAGGAGAGAAGTTTAGGGAGAGTTTTACTTCAAATTAATTTTGCTTGTAAAGTAATTTGGTTACAATACGATCAGTCCCATCTCAATTCAGGAGCCACAAGCCACCAAAAGTCCACCTAAAGGAACATTACAACTAAAGGTACAAAGACACAAAGCGAAGAAGGTCACCTATTTGCGAACCAAAACCTAGTAGGCTTTCCATTTCAAACGAGCACTTAAATTAAACTGATGGAACATCATTGTCTCAATAATGGTTTTGTTTCTGCACCAACCGTTGCCTCTTGAAAAAATATAAAACCTCTCTCTCATTTCTCTCTCTAAAAACCCGGATATCACCCCTTCATCCTTTAGCTTCCACTGTGAGGAATGAATGAGAGGCGTTCTCAGTGTTCTTCATCCTCTTCCTAGCTTTCTCTCACGTTTTTTCCTTCCCCGCCTCGACACCCCATCTTTGCCTCCACTCCTTCCCACCCTTATCCACTCCCCACCATAGATCATAAGTCCTTCAACCACAAAGTTACTCCCTTTCATTCGCTACCCTCGTATCTCAAAAGGTTTTTTCAGATCTGTCATAAGCACCGGACCTCTGATCCAGTTGTTCTAGTCAGAGGTCTCTAATATGAGTCCGGAATGGTGAGACTATGGCCTGAAGATTGCGGATCTACAAGAGTTCGAGGATGAACATTCATTTAGAGCTGCAGATCATTTCGATCCGGCCTTTAGAACCCCATCCACCCATTTGGTTTCGATATTAACCATATGATTAACGTAAACTATCATTCCACGCGGCTCCTATAACTGATGCCCCATTGTATCTCTTCCACCTTGTTACCATTTCATATGGATTTTCTAAATCCAAAATACTTATCTTTTATGTTTTCCTCTAACGTCATGTTCGTCATTGTAAGATCCATGGCCAAGCATCCGCATGTACACTCTTAGTTGTACTTTGGTTCTAGAGCCAAAAATTAATTTGTGTTATTTTAGTTTGTACCTTATTGCCTTAGCTAGTGAAATTTTCTTTGTACCAAAAAAAATTGAAAAATCATCGTCTTTTGAGTACAATCCTTGGAGCACCGTTGTTTCTTAACGAGCCTTTCCGATTGATGGGGCACCCTTGTCATTATTTATTGCCAATAATCACACGACGCCTCAAAATGCTTTAGGCTAGATTGAAAGCTCAAATGCTTCGCCTGTACTTTTATCATATTCATTTTCTGTTTTTCACCTCAGAGGTATTTTCAGATTTTCAGTTTATTTCCCCAAACTTAATTCAATGTAAGAAAAAACAGCTCTTTTTTTTTGTGAAAATGATAAAAATACATGAGCGTATTTTCTTACTGAATACAAAAATCACGAAAATAAAAAATAAAAACAGAAAACGAATATGATAAACGTACGGATCTAATAGATAGAATCTCTTACTAGGATCCACAGTTAAATTATTCTAACCAGAAGTCTTTAACTTTAACCTAAACGAAAATTGATTGGAAGCGGCTTTGTGTTCGCTTGAGCGTGAGTCCCTTGCTCTTCCTCTTCCTCTTCAGTGGAGACTGGTTCAGGCAAGACTCTTATTTCATACTCAAATAGAATAATAGAGTTACTACATACATCCCTCACAGTCCCGCCATGAAGGAGGAAGGGGGTGTTAGGTTGTAGGAAAAGTTTAAGGGTCTTAAATGCAATTATATGAAATTTGGGAGTCTTTTATAGAGCAAACTTAACGGCAAACTCCAAAGCCTATTTTGCCATTGGAAGGAGTAGTATAGGCATCCTTTTTAAGTTGGGATAATTGCATAAAATATCCATGTGATTTGGGGTAGTTGCAAAAAGACCCCTCCCGTTACAAAAATTGTAAGAAGACACCTAAGATTTAAAAAGTGTCACACCCGTCAACTCCCGTTACAGAATTAACGAATTTTCTAAACTACCCCTGTATATAAGCACATTGATCTTGTTTGTCAAAACCTAACATTCAATCTAATTGCCTCGTATTCTCACAATCTCTGTCCTCAACCCGTCATTTTCTACCAAAATCCCATAACCCATCGAAAGAAAGTGAAATAATCTACAACAAAGACACAAATCAGGAACAAAATCGAACATGACACCGTCTCGTTGTTTGCCATATTTTGGTCGTCTTCTCAGCAGTTTTGGGTTTTCCTGTCCGGTGAGGGACTTGTTATCTTCGGATTTGCAGATTTGCCTATAACCGGGGTTTTACGGGCTTCACGTTTTCCGAGCCTAAGCTTCGGATTTACAGATTTGTCGAGGTCTCGTCACCATCAAATCTTCATTTTGCCTATTTTTTATGGTTTTTCGGCTGTCTTCTTCGTGGGTCTCCGGTTTGGCCTTTGGTTCTTCTCCCCGGCGCTGTCACGGCCGTCGCTGGTGACAACCGCGGCTCCCCCTCCCTCATCTCCCCTTCCCCTGGTCCCCTGCCTTTCCCCATTCCCTTCGAATTTACAGATTTGTCGAGGTCCCGTCATCGACAAATCTTCGTTTTGCCGCTTTTTCTGGTTTTCCGGCCGTCTTCTTCGTGGGTCTCCAGTTTGGCCTTCGGTTCTTCTCCCCGGCGCTGTCACAGCCGTCGCCGGTGACAACCGCGGCTCCCCCTCCCCTGGTCCCTTTCCTTTCCACCTTCCCTTCTCCTCCCTTTCCCCGCTTTCCTGTTGTTTTCTTGCGCCGACCCTAATTAGGTCTTGGCTGCAAGAGATGTATCTAGGGGCAAAAACGAATTTCCAATAATTATTTAGCAGTGACACTTGCTCTCCAGGCGCGTTTACTACAAACGCGGTTAAAACTGGGGGCGAAACTACGCTTGTTCGAGGGGCTGTTGTAGCCCCCCCTCAGATTTTGAAATTTAAAAAAAATATATATATATATATAGTGTTTTTTTTTTTTCATTTGCAACTTTTCCTTTCTCTCTCTTTCTCTCTCCTCCTCTCTCGGCCGGCTCACAGTCACCGGACAGTCGGACACCGGTCACCGGCTCACCGAACTGCACTTACGCCGGTCTGTGGTCGCCGTCAGTGAAGCTCTCACGCAGTGACCCCGACATCTCTCCCCAGTCCTCCTCTCTCGGCTCTCTCAGCCACCGCGGCTCGCCGCACCGCCCGCACGCCGGCACCACCCACCGACCCACGGCCACCGGTCATCGGCTCAGCTGGGCTCATCAGTTGGTCGCTGTCCGTCCCCCGATTCCGAAGCGCGAAGCCGGTGAAGGCCCTCCTCAGTCTGGCGGTCCCCACCCCAACTCCGGCCAATCCCTACCCAACTCAGGCGACTCCGGCAAGAACAGATCTGGGCGGCAGATCTAGCTTAGTTCTATCGTCTACGAGCCGGCGCACTAACCGAGGAAGTTCCGCCACTGCCGTTCGGCGGTCACGGCGCTTGAAATAGTGAAATTGCATATCTGACTTTGAGTTTCAGTCACCGACAACATTGCGACAACGACGCCGTTTTGATTTCTGAGGACCGAGGTCAGTGTGCATTTTGAACAATTTCTTTTGCTATTGAGAATTGATTAATAATTTTAGGTTGTTAGTTGTGTATTTGATAATTTAGATTACTAATTGATGCTTTATGGATGTTAATCGTGCATTGAGCACTAAGATTTGAGATTGTTGATGGAGGATGAGACCCAATTGGATTTTTATCCCATTTGAGCATTGATTATTTGATTGATAATTTTAGGTTGTGTTAATTGTGCATTTAAAAATTGAGATTATTTTCATGCTGATTATATGTTGTTAATTGTGCATTGAGCATTTGAGAATTGAGATGGTTGATAGAGGATGAGACCCAATTGGATTGAGATGTCGGATATGTGATTTAGTTGAATGGTGGGGTGAAATCAAGTTAATTAAGTTAACGTGATATATTTTTAGCCCCCCTGAGATAAAATCCTGGTTCCGCCACTGGTTAAAACAGACGATTTTATTGACGGGTGTAACACTTTTTAAATCTTAGGTGTCTTTTTTTTTTTTTTTTAACGGAAGATGTATTTTTGTAACTATCACAAACCACACGAGTATTTTACGCAATTATCCCTTTTAAGTTTTACCATGCCATAGGTAGCCCCAAAAAATTTCACTATACAACGGACGTACAAGACTTGACCGTTCGAACCGAATTCGAAACAATAGAAAGCTCAGTATTTATCATCGTCTCACCATTCTTTCCACTGCAGCCAATAACTGATGTCACGGTTGCAGCAAAATGGCTGTAACAAATTTCCCCGGTTTCTTGTTTTCGCGCCAAAATTTCCCGTCTAAACCAAGAACCAAGAAAGCAATCCAAACCAAATATCGACCATGGCCAGCTCTCTCCTCATCCCTCTCAGCCTCGTCCTCTCCCTCTCCTCCACCTCCACCGCGCACTCTACCCCAGACGCCGCCGTCCTCAAAGCCGCGGACACGCTCTCTGGCCACGGCCGCCTCTCCATGGCCCTAACCCTCCAGCTCATCTCCCAGACCATCTTCTCCAACTCACACGCCGCCACCATCTTCGCCCCCTCCGACGCCGCCTTCCTCCTCTCCGGCCAGCCCTCCCTTCACCAACTCCAGTACCAGATCTCGCCACGTCGCCTCTCCGTCAAAGCCCTCAAATCCCTCCCGCACGGCACCGCCTTACCCACCTTACTCCCGAACCATTCTCTAATCATAACCACCTTCCCATCCAGCGGTCAACTATCGATCAACGGCGTCGAAGTCAACGAATCACCGATTTACGACGATCACCTTTCGCTCATCATATACGGACTCGATAATTTCTTCAATTCATCATTCCAGGTACCTCCGAATTTTACGGCGCCGGCACCTTCACTTAAAAAACCGGCTGTTCCGGTTGTTAGTCGTCGCCAACCGTTTGATCAATATACTGGAGCGGCTGACTTCTTGAGGTATAGGGGATACAGCAAAACGGCGTCGTTTTTGGATATGCAATTGGTGGGATTTGTAGATGACACCAAGCTGACGGTATTTGCGCCGTTTGATGAATATGTGAAGGATGATTTTAGTGACTGGGCTAGGTTTTTTAGGCGGCATGTACTGCGTGCACGGCTGACATGGAAGGATTTGGCTAGGGTTGACGAGGGGACTGTGTTGAAGACTTTTTTTGAAGGGTTTACCGTTAAAGTAGGTAGGTCAGGGGACGTGGTTGAGGTTAATGGCGTTCCGGTTGTGTTTCCTGACATGTACTACAGCGACTGGCTCGTCGTGCACGGGCTTGAACAGTCGCTTGCGTCGCGACCAAAGGAAGGACATATTGGCGAGTCTTTCTCTGAATTAGGTGGAGACGTTGATCAGAGTCCACCGGGTAGTGAGGGAGATTTCTAGCGGTGAATGTTCCTCGAGACTTGTAAGTTCTTGCTTGCATTTTTGCCTTGATATTTTGTGCATATGCGAGGCTGCTGGATATGACTACTGTAATTTTGATGTCTTGTCTAGAGGAGTGATGAACAATGTGACTGTAAATCAAACCTTTCAGTTCATCAATCTGATTAGCTTTTGCACTGCAAAAACTAGTAGATATTTCAGTTAAGTATAAAACTGTTTCTCCACAGCTATTGCCGGTCATCATGTTTGATTTGTAGTTAATTTCGAGCTGCTTATGATAAGAATTCTATCTTTTGAGACTCTTGACCTTCAGTTTCTCATTTTTCATTGTTAATTGCTAGTATTTGGCATAATGTGCACATGACGTGGGGGATCGAGCTGAACTAGAAAACTTGTCAGTTAGACGTATATGGATGTAAGTAGAAAAACTGACACTGGTAATGTTTTCCAGGGAGGAATTTATTACATAACATGTATTCAGACAAACTCTTTATCGGGCGAAATGTAATATGTTAGTCATGTTCACATGGAAGCAGTCATTATCTAAACTTAGCTACTACCCTCTTCCTCACGTTGACACCACCCCTCAGAAACTAGCTTTAGCCAACTTAAATGTATTACTGTTGTCTGATGTCCACTAGACATGGGAGAATCTGAGCTCAACTACAACGTTGCCGATAGGACTTAAGTGGATACTTAAGTTGGCTCTGGAATACATGTAATGTATGAAAGGTATATAGACAAACTCAAAATTTGTACCGTTCATCACACAAAATGGAATATATCCAAAGACCATTGCTTCCGATTAGTGTTATCTCCCTTCGTGCTTCTATCTTTCTTTGACTCGATTTTTAGTCCCCAAGGGTTGTCCCTGCAGTTGTGGAATCTTTGACTGGAAAAGCACTTAAACTGGGAGGCCGGGAACACCATCCTTTGAGATCTCAAATTTGGAAAAGCACTTAATGGCCAACATGCTGAAGTCTTGCCTCTGTTCTTTGAGATCTCAAATTTGGCCTTAAGATTGGGTTGAAGTGAAGCCTGTTTTTGGTTGGAAGGGTTGATGTGTGATACTTAACCAATGCCTCCTTGGGAGAGAAGAGGTGGGAGAAAGACCTTTGATGGCGTATTTCTGGATGTATCTCAGTAACTTTTTGAGGCTGAGATTAAAAAACTCTTAGGTGGCACTTCATCACTCTGCATGACTCATTTATCCCTGAGAAGCAAGGCAAGAAGAGTAAAGCCAGCATCAAGTATATATGCTAATAGGGCCTGAAGATGCCTGCCCAAGTTATAACATTTTGTAATTGGTGCTTCTGAATGCCCGAGTCACGGGTGTTTGCCGTACTATTCAAATTTTAAAGGAGAAAGGGAAAAAATATAGGTATCCAATCAGTAAATAGTCACCCGGAATTGAAATCTAGGGATATATTTTTTGCTGACTATGGGCTCAAGAACTTTAAGTAAATCTCAATTGGAAATGGTAGCTCCCCTTTCTAGCGAGGATACGCTTTCGTGAGACGGGATCCAGTTGGAAAATTCTGTGTCTGCTATTTGTACCTCCCTTTAGCGACATAGAGGCTGGTTTTGCCCCGTGCTACCTATCCGAGAAACTGCATTAAGCAGGAGCATTGCATACATTCACGAGGCTATGTGCAAGTTAGACCAGATTATTTGTTGGAGAGAAAAGTCACACCCACTTATGGTTGGGTGATATATTTATATACATGTAATGGGTACATGGATGATGTATTTTGAAAATATAAGAGATCAGCAATATCTAACTAATCTAACCTAACTACAGTATTTAAAGATAATTTACACGTGATAAACAACACCAGAGGCATGGTCTGACAGTGCACGCCCATTTAGCTCTTTCTATATTCCTGTCTTCACTAAAATCCATGGTGGTGTAGAAGTAGCTGAACAGGTTGTGCGAACTCCTTCATTGTATATAAAAAATGCAGCTATCACTGGATAATAAGGCATCAAAGCACACTACTCAGTGGTCTTCCTTTTAGTGAAGCCTAGCTTCAGCTGGATATAGAGTTTTTGGTCCTATTGAAGAGCGTTTACCAGAATATTCTGGTTGTAAGTTGACTGAGTGAAGATCTGAGAGGACTTACGCTTGAAATTAAGCTCCCACACATTATCTGTAAGGAGTGAAATTATGTAGAAAGCCAATCGGGAAATGGAGAAAGGCTCTTACTGCACAAAGTTATATGCAACTGAAGGGCTTTTAGGGGACACAGTTCATCTATACAGTTTGCTAGGCACACAAGCACAAGGATGCGTACATTTAGATTTAGGACAAACCATGTTGGTTCTCCCCGTAGCTTGATTGCCTATTGCCTTAAGATCTGCAGAGAAAAGTGTAAGAGGATGAAGCTTCTTACCACGGACACAGAGGCAGTCCAGTGGTTACTGAGAAACATCTTGATTCTTCAAGCCTTTTGGATCTTTAGATGACTGCTAAGTAAAAGAAGGAAAATGTGCATACAATCCTCGACCTGTAGTTGGTTGGAAGCCATGTACTTTTCCTGCTGTAACTCGACAGATACAACGCAGATACATTTACAGTAAACGGAACATCCATTCTTCTTGCATGGGACGAATCCAAACCGAGTACAGAAAAATGGCAGTAAAGCTTTATACGAAATGAATATTGATTGAGCCTGTAGAGACTTATCATAAGCAATGAGGATATTACATTCAGCACGGGAATTTAAGAGACTATCAGTAACACTACCAGATGGAGATATAGCTGTATAAGCCTGGGCATACCCATGGATGAAACTTTTCTGAACTTGTGAGTATCAGGATGAGATAGCGAAGTATTAGTTGTCATGAGAAAATGCTTTAAACTCGAACGGCAAAGGAGCTGATGGCGACAAATGATAACCAATGTTGTCGAGTTCATAACTGCTTAAAAAATGAGACCCACATTTATGCAATTTAAATAGCTATCGCACGTCAAAATGTTGCACACCATACAATGCACGAAATCATTTACTCCTTAATTTATACGTGACAGCCTTTTTTTTTTTTCCCCATCTTTATGCTATGACGCTTTTCTTGTCAACAGAAAATTGCAATGCTTGCAACAGTCACTATCAGCTAGAATTGACTTAGGTAAATATATTGTGGAGAAACCCGTGAACTGTTAAGCTATATTCCACATTGTTCAGAACTAGGTAGTGAATTTGTTTCTTATGCTTAGTGGACTTATCTTTCATATGAACATACTTTTGGGTTGGACACTAGGCTTTCACGTAGTATCAGAGTCAGGTTCACTACCTATTTCTCTTCACGTCCCACGTTTCGCATGACCGCGAGTGCCAAGTTATATTGCACATCAGCTAGAAATAAGCTTCTTAAACCTGATGAGCTTATCATGAGCTTGATTTTGAGTTGAACACCAGACTTTAACACTAACACTAAAAGAGAATAAAACTTCAAAATTTAGCTTTGTAGGGCGTGTGATATGATGGCTCGATAGAAGTACATGCACCAAGATAGCTGGATCCTTCATGCTTTCTTTTGATCTGCTTTCGCTTGCAAGGTCGCTGTGTACTCGCATAGGAAACAATGTCTACATTAATTGCAGGGTGACCCAAAGACTAGAAAATTTAGGCCACGTATGTTTACCATATTCGTTTTCTGTTTTTAGCAATGATGATGAAAAAGATTCTTTTTTTGCGTACTTTTACCATTTTCTGTTTTCGTTTTGGATAAAATTACTCAAATAGTAACAAAAAACTGAAAACACTTAAAAGGTGTTTTCAGCTTTTTTCACTCAAACTTAACCCAATATAAGAAAAAATAGTTAAAAAAATTTTTTGTGAAAATGATAAAAGTACAGGAACGGATTTTCAAACTGAATATGAAAATCATGAAAATGAAAACAGAAAACAAATATGGTAAGCGTACGGGCCTAACTTCCTGTCTCGCCCTCCTGTAATTTTACAATGTGGTTATTTACATGCGTAAATATCCCTGCAGCTACAAATGGACCTTTCAAGCGTTGAGCTAAGAGATCTGCTGCTAGAGATCAAGTTTTTTCATTTCTTAGCTTTGGGACTCTTCAAGAGCGTAATTGAAATGCACCAATTC
Organism: Escallonia rubra; assembly: GCA_033065855.1. NCBI lineage: Eukaryota > Viridiplantae > Streptophyta > Magnoliopsida > Escalloniales > Escalloniaceae > Escallonia > Escallonia rubra. Next base: position 160,760 of record JAVXUO010000371.1, on the reverse strand, counting down.
ACACAAAAACTTGCAAACAGGCACCTGCTAAGATGAGCAGCCACTGTAGCATGAGCTTCTTTGTTTTACCGCTTCTTGAACAAGCATTTACAAATATACAGGCTTTTCTTTTCTTTCTCTTTTCCATAACACCAAAATACAATGTGATGCAAGTTAGCAAACAAAAGTGAGATTCTGGATAGTTGCACAACACAAATATGGGTTGCTTCTAAGCAGCGGAAGCATCTCCTTCATTTGTGGTATTTTCTTCTGCTACCATCCAGGGTTGCTTAGGTCCCTGCACTTGGATAACCCAACACACATTCAGTTCACGAAACGTTGTCTCAATATAGAAATGACCGAAGGAAGAAACATATCACTAGAAAGAAATTCCTGCTAAAAACCTTTCATAGCTCAAAAACTGAATCGCCATGAATAGACCTGCCCTTAGTTAAACAACTCTAATCTCTAGTGCTTTCAGCAGTTAGGAGAATGACGTGAGATGGAGATTGAGGTAAAATGATCCGAAACATGCAACTCATGATTTGTGGGAGAGACCGGCAAAAAATATTTAAACAAGAACTTTATCATTCACATAAGTAAAAGAAGCCATTCAAATAAGTAAAAGAAGTTGACTCTATTTTAAAGGTAGAATTATTGCTACACCTATTGAATGAGATAAAACGCTTTTTCTTTCTGCCTATTGGTATAGTAGTAACGTATCCCTTTAAACAAGTAACTTGTGCAACATCCAAAACTATGTTATCATCAAAAAGTTGCAGTGCACATTGGCATAGTTAGAATTGATCAATTTACCTTTCCTTGCCGAATAAGTAATGGAAAACTTCCAGTCATGCCAACTACAGTGGATGGCTCCGCCACTCTTATACCGGCATCGACGACAAAATCAAGACCCTACAAAGCATATCACAGATCAAAAAGAGAGCTACAATACAGAATGGAAAGATCAGCTGATAATTTATGTAGTGTGGACTGACTTGTTCTCATTCCAATACACCTAATGAAGCATAGAAGATAACAAAAAAACTCTTTTCGAGCAACGACGTAAGAAATAATTGTCCAGTGATGATGACAAAAAAATAGTGGTATCTTGCTGCCTTCGTTCTACAAAATCTAGCTATCCAAGTACGACCAAAGCTATCAAAAAAAGAAGAAGAAACAGTACACTTCATCTTCTTTAAAACAGAAAGTAATAACCTAATAGAGCTCCAATAGTTCACAAGCAAGCTTTTAGTGAAAACTGTAATACCTCGAGTCCATACACATCAGCAATCACGACCGGATCCATTATCCACACATTTTCCTTTGGCGATTTGACACTAAAGCAAGTAATGTGAATTGGCATAAGAAAATAATAGTGTGAAGGAACCACAGATGGCTATTATATTATGCTGCATAATCGTCAAAAGTCGAGGACAACCCACCTTGTGGATAACAAAGGTTCATCCATCTTTTCTAGAATTGCTTGACATACAGCATCGTCAGGTATGCGGACACCTACAGTTTTCCTAGATGCATATTTTGAAGTAGTAGTTCCATATCTGGTACACTGTTTTGGTAATGCTTTGCTTGCAGTTAAGATGAACGTGTACTGTAATATGAGACCACAAAAAGGATTCAATTTAGCAACATAACCAGTGAAAACTCTTAAACTTCAAAAATTTGAGGAACCTACGACACGTCGACACCCAGATACATCCAGCTGACAGAAATTCAGTCTTCGCCAATATGACACTTTAAAAGGGATGGGGACCCCATGGGAGATATCATGCACTCTGCCTAAAAACTTTTAGATTTTATCATGTTGCATAATCTTCTTTAACAATTTGCACCCAAGAGAGCAGAGAAATAGAGGTGAACTAATTCAACTCAGCAGTTCTCTAATTCAATTCTAGAAGGGGGTTATATGCCTGTGTCTGCAGTAGAAGAGGTAACAACCATCAAAGTCATACTGATTAGTAAGTTAAATTGATGGTGAGTCCTGCTCAGGAACTTTGTCACAGTGTTCACTATTTTAGAGGTACGTGTCATGACTTGACACTATTCTAGAGGATATGACTTGACACAGCATGTACCAGGCTGGTACACGTTATGACACTTACTAAGAGATTTTAGGATGCGACTAAAAGATGCCCTATGTTTCCTCTAACAAGAACAACACAATCACCACTTATACTTACAGGTCCGGGCAAGCAGTGCTTAACAGCTCGAAATATATTTGCAAAACCTTGACCAGTACCACGGGGGAATCCTGTAGTATAAGTGTCTATATCATGGAAGGAATGGCATAAGATACTGAGGGGCTGCATGAGTAAAACCAAGATATTAGCAAGTACAGACAATACAGATACATTACCCCACGTAAGAGCAATGAGATGATAGGGGACAATACAAAATACTAAAAAACATGACAGTGAAAAAGCAACATGCATCCACGATCCAGTGCCTACTTCATTTCATTACAGGAGGCTCTCCTCACATCACTTTAGTGACTAGAAAGAACTAAAAGTACTCACCTTCAAAGTTTCAACATTGTTTATTCTGCAAAAACACATGAGATAGCTGTCACCAAAAGCGGGGTGGAGAAAGGAAATGTGCATCAAGTTGTTTCAGCGTACTATGTATTTTCCATTACCATATCTCCCTCCCCTTACCCTAGTCTTACGATTAATTGTGATCGCACAATCTTGGAGTTCCTCGTACACTAGCTTCTATAATTGCATGTATCACACACATATTTTGCATATACATACTTCTATCAGAATGTGATTGCGTGGAATATTTAGGCATAAAATGCTATTACTTGTGCATAACAGTCGAAAGTGCCCACTTAAGGTTATAGCTTAAGTGGGGAGAGGGGGGTTTGTTGGGAGAGGGGGGAAGGAAGGAAGAGGAGGGAGGGGGGAGGAATCAACATAATACTACAATCATAGCATATTAAGTGTAATCAAACGCTGATGACTGGTGAAATTTCTACTAAATAACCTTTAACGTTGAAGCCAATAGGGTAATGCACAGAATTCAGATCTTAAAAGTCAATGAATCAATAAAATTAGCATCTACCTGCGGAGACGTTCAATAGCTGAGTGGTTTTTCACATCACAGACCATCGCATATCTACATTAGAAACATTACATTTATTAGACATTGGAATACAGTAAAAACCCTTCATCATACACACCAAAAAGGCCCTATATACTTTTTTCTACACTTTTTTGGCAGGGCTGCTGGCAGATAACCTATTATACTCAACTTGAAAAATATGAACTGAGAAGATATTAGCACTTCGTTCCTAGACATTACTTCTAGTCCACTCCCATGAACTTCTTGCTGATTAAAATCAGTAACAATAAGCAAAGACAAAGATGATATAACCAGAGATCGCAACCGCGTGTTAACGTACTTTATAAAGTGAGAGATCTCCAAAACTTTGTAACATGTCCGCAACAACATGGTCAACAGCCTTTTATCAAAGTGATAGCTCTCAAACGTTTAGTAACGTCTTTGCAAAAACATAATAATCGGCCTTATGAAAATGCAACTTTATATGCAAGATTTTTTGTGAGGAATAGTGTGCTCAATAAAACTGCAATCTCACAACCATTCTAAAACTACCATGGCTGCAACTTTAAAATATGGAGGAAGACAGTGCACGCGAGGGACAGAAACATACACTGTATCAGTGGGGATGACCCCAACAGCTCCCTCTTTCAAAAGTTCAACAACAGGATCTACTTTCCATGCATCTGCTCCTGATGGATCAACTTCAACATAGAGCAAGCCGTCATCCTGATATGTAAATAATGTAATCATCATAAGCAGAACATTTACTACCCATAAGTTACACCAATCTTGATTCTTCCTAGCATATAACATTGAATATGAATGAAAATTCACTTTTTCAATACCAATTCTGGAGCTTCTACTGCTGCATCATGGGATGCATCAAAGTACATAATTCACCTTAGGAAAATTTAAATCTCGACACTCCCAAAATCGCTCTTGTTGCCATATTGAGCATAGGTTTAGAACATGGTCTTTTGTTCAATCACTAGACACGATGTAAATTTCACACTAACTTCATCGCTACTAATCTAGCAAAATTCTATAACTATTACGGAAAAATCCCGGCCTCGCTGATGATTAGTTACGCCTTCATCAGCCAAAACTGGTACAGAATGTCGCCAGTTGGATACTTGGACAGCGTAGTATTCGCCAATTTCCGTTGTCCGTCAAAATAATGTGGATTTTATCGATGTTAGACACACAAGCAGCATAATAACGTTAACGAGTAAGAAAACGTAAAGTTCAATATGACCTTCCTGAAGCGAGGGGCAGAGTACTTGAGGCGTTTAGGGCTTCTCTTAACAAGGGCCAACGTTGTGAATCGACGGGCTTGCCGAGGTGGTTCGATAGACCAAAACGACATGCGGCTGGGAAACAAGTTAAGAGACCGCCGGAATGAGGACGCCACCGTTGCGCCACCGCAAGGTTCCAACGTCATTCCGGCTCCACCACTTCTATATTCAGAAAGAAAGAGTCGAAAGCTCAACTGAATTTCGGGCACTTCTATATTTGAAGATTGAGTTTTTCTATTGAAGCAACGAGAAAGGAAAAAGGGAGCTGAACTCAACTAAATTCTCTGCCGCCAACCGACTATCTATTCATCGCCCATGGATGAATCAAATCATTTTTCTTTTTAAATTTTTGTCACTGATCCGGTAATATGACGGGATGCTTGCACAGATCCTAAATCACTGTCCACCCCACAATGCAACAGACATCCGCTCCATGATGTGCGGATCACAACGTCCACTTAAAAAATGAATCTAAACTGTTCATGCTCGCACCCGTTATCATTTTATTAGTTTCTAATAAACATAGGTTGACGATAGTCAGCGGACACGAGGAGTTCAATACGCTTTCATTTGGCACATTCATGGTAGGCTATGGTTAGCGGACGCGAGGACCTTAATACGCTTACATATTGCACATTTACAATTTTTTCCGGCATCCTCACGAGACATTGCCATAATGAGAGTACGTTAGAGGCTGCTAGTATCCCCTTGCACTAATGCAATTTTGGTTTTTCATAATTTTTTTGTCGTCTAAGAGATAATGAGACTTCGGTATACAATGAAAGTTCTGCTCAAACTTGTTATTATCCTGGTGTTCCTTATTTTCAATTAGTCAATTGGACCAAAAAAACAAAAGAAAATCAAAATTGCTAGTGTTGGGTACTAAAATTGAAAGACGAAGGTGCTAACTGCTAAGCACACATACGGCCTGCTATAAATCCTTATTAGAACGACATAGAATGTGTTTCAACACAAAAATAACTTAGCTCGTCTTTGTCAATGACTTGATATGGTTCCACTTGCTTCTACTAATTGCAATACCACTCCTGTATCATCTATTTGACAACTTGCTTGCATCCAAATAGGTTCCCAGCATCGAAAGTATTTTGCAAGTGCCCTCAGTTAACGGCAAGATAAGAACGCGAAGCAAAGCCTTGACACTTGATACAGCCTCTTTCGAGCCTTGAGTAGATAGCCAAAGAACCGCAATATATCCTCCCAACTAGAAACTAATAGAAAAAGGAAATATGAATGTAACTATTTATTGATCAGTAGACCTCGGTAAAAGCTTCCCTCAAGTCAAAAAGTAACTACCCCAACTGCGAACATGTATTTCTAGATTCTGGCGACAATGGGCCAGATGATCTCAGACAGATCTACAGTACATGGTATGTGGGCCGGGCCATATTGGCTTATCTTGCAGGCGGCGGCATGTTAGATTTTGCAAACCCAACCCAAGCTACAAGGCCAACTGCTAGGATAATCCATCCACATATGTCATACGTAAGATCATTGTTCTTCTTTGACTTTGGTCCCTGCAAGTGGAAGACAGAAAGTTAATAACAATGCCAAAAGAAAAAAAGGTCTCATACTTCAACCCACGGGAGCCATGAAACATCAAGTGCAAAATTGAGGCAACTAAAAAGTCCAATGAAGCACTCCCTGAATCGGCATGCAATGCCATGAGAGTGCATTAAACTTTCGTTGCGTGCGTTATGTTTCTCTCGGCATCAGATAGACCATACCGGTAGTCCCTAATATTTGCCAGCAGATGACCATAATTACTAGCTGCAATTCTTTAGCAACAGAGTTGGGAAATAACCACGCATTGAATATAAATTAGAGTTTCCTCTTTTCTTTTCCTCTGAGGCATGCAAGAGATGTAACTCGGACTGGAGGGAACCTTCCCTGTCTCTCTGTCTGAACTGATTGTTTTCACGTTCTCTGCTCTTTTGTTTATTTTTCCTTTACTTCCTGAATATCGGGTACGAATAGGATACAGGTCGGGTGAGTATCGAATACTTAAGGAGGTGAAAACATAATTTTCAAAAGTTATTTCAGGGGTCAAAACGTAATACTTACCTGATGAAATGAACGGGCGGATCTCATGTTAAGAGAGAGAGAGAGAGAGAGCCACGAGGTGACCACCAGTGACGACGGGCATCAAATCCAGCAGATCTCTGAAGAGGGGAGAGACTGAGAGAGAGCAGCGCGACCACCAATGACCACCGCGAACACCGACGACCCCCGCAACCACTCGAAAGGTAAGTCTTCTAACTAAAGTTTTCTTGCTAATAGGCTTTCTCCCGACCTGTCGTAATCTACATCCTTTGATTCTCCATCCGTAGTACTTTCCCTTTCAAACTGGTCTATGCGTGAACTCCCAAAACAAAAAAATAAACTTCAACTGCCTCAAAGGCAGGAAGAAATCAAAGAACTGATTATGCCCTTAGGACTGCAAGTGGACAGGTTGACCATATGGACTCTAGCTGCCCCGTTTCAATGTGTTAAAATCACTGTTTGACATCTATTCCTGTGTTTCAGTTTCATTTTTTTCACTTTCAGACAGTGTGTTATCTATTGTACAATGGTTAAATTAACTATTTGAACTATATTTTAATGTTCTTAAGATTCAAATGCTCTGTGGTTTGTTTAGAAATTAAATACTAAGAGTACATAGTTAAAAAATTATATATATAAAGTTTGCCGTATCCCCGCCGCACCCGTATCCTAAAATTTTCAAAACGCCGTACCAGCGTATCCTCACCCCCACCTGTGTCCGTGCTTCATAGCGTATATTCGTATATATATACACGGAACTTATAATCCATGTTGAATACTATTCTCTGACTTATCCATGTATGCCACTATTGCAACATTCAGTTCTAGCAGATGGGAATCAAAGTCAAAACAGAGTCAGTGCACTATGTAACTGAGGGTATATCCAACATCAAGAGAACGGCTGGAGCGAGGTATTCAGCACAAATGGTCACTCTCAATTTTGTAACGTCCACAGATCTGAATAAAACACCGTTTATTGCACAGATATGCATGAAACCTCTTTTGCTAAAATACAACTTGGAATTTTGAAGCTTTGATCACAACCTTTTTACCCATCAAGTCTAAGAAGCTACACTCAGTACGACATGAAGAGTAAAAAATCATGAGGAACAATTACCACTCAAGTCCCTTGAACTATGCCCGCAGTTTCAAAATAGTCCCTTTACTCCTATTTTCCCGGTTTGAGTCCTTAAACTATTTACTTTTTCTGTTTTGGTCCCTCCATGACACTTCCTGTTAAAGTTTAGGGGGTAATTTTGTCAGTAAAGATATTCTTCTTTCCTCCCATTTTCTTAACCTAAATCTTATCTTTCTCTTCTCCCTCCGGGCATCGCCGCTGCACCTGCAACTAGCACCCCAATCACCATTGATCCAACCCTAGCAATCACCCGACCTACCACCACTACCCACAGCTGTCGCCACCCCCCAACACCAAAGCCATCACCACCTCACCTGCTGCCGGCTAAGGTGCCCATCTTCAGTACAGCCGCTGTGAAGGATGACCCATGACTTGGTGAGACTCCACCTCTACCGGCCACTTCATCACAGGCATCCCCGCCAAGTTGCATTGAAGTAAAAATCCGATCTGGTCTTTTTCATCTTCCTTGTTTAAAAATCTAAGTCACATATGTTCTTTATTTTACTTCTTCAACTCTTCAATTGAATCTCAATTTGGGTTTGGTTCCATTGGTCAAGTAGTAGGTGCTAACCTATCTTGTACTGCGAAAGAAGGTAGATGAAGTATTTCAATCTTTAGCCCAAGAATTCTGATGATGGAGCACAAAAGTACCCAACCATGTTGAGGAAATTGCTATGGAGAGGTTTGATTTGGTAATGAAGGTGGTTTAACAATTGAATGGGGTGAAGAAAAAGGAGGAAGAAGGGAGATATTTTTATGGACAAAACTGCCGCTATGTTTTTAATGAAAAAGCAAACAGAGGAACCAATTTAGAAATGGACAAAGTACAAGAACTATTTTAACAAAAGTAGAAGTTCAGGAACTATTTAAAAAATGCGGGAATATTTTGAGGGAGTAAATTAGCCCAAATCATAAATAGATTGTCAGTTTGTCACTAAAATTTCAAGTTATATCGATCCCCTTTCTTTGGTAACCACGATTTAATTCACACTGTCCCGCCCTATTACTTGCAAGGGGTTAGCAATATCAATACGTGTTCTAATTGGGACAATACAAGTCCTTATTTCCATTTAGCATAATTTTCTATATGCACCTTTTAGGTAAGCAGAGTACCGCATTCTTTAAAAATCATGTATGACACCACATCAATTTGAATATGTATATAAATTGATAGAGAAGACGTCTAAACATGTTTAGTATTTACAATGTTTACTAATTACAAGCATGTGTGTGTTGGCGGAGTCTCATTAGGGAATATCAAGGGTCACCAAAAGCCATTGTAGAAGAAACCCAATACGTGAACATCTGGTCAAGATTTGGGAAAGTAAAAGAGAATAATTGCACAAGGAGGAAAAAAATGGCTCGCACCAGGCCGAATGATAAACCCGTACATGGAAAATGTGTCATATCCTTCCAGCCATCTTCACGTTGAAATTGTGTAAGATCTCCACCATCTAAGGATTATATCTCTTGCTGAGATTTTGCCAATATTTCCCTTTACATTGCCGTATGATATGGAATATCACGTAAGAGAATCACATTGTAGGTTCGTTAGAAGGTTCTGAAACGTTTCCATTCTAAATGAAACATCGGCCATTACAGCTGATACTTTTAGGCCCTGTTTCAGAAAATATAGCAGTGCAGATTACAGAGTTTATGCAGATTCCTAAGATTTCTAGAAAATACAGAATAGAGGGCGTGGAGCGTTTTTGCCTGAGGTGTTGATACTGGTATTGTTGAGTTAGAAGCAGAGAGGTAAACATAGAATGAGGAGATATAGGAAGAGGATGGTCGGGCCAGCAGTGTCGATGTGTTAACATCACTGAACGTAAAAGATGGAGGTGAGGGAGAAGGAAAAACAGTGAAGCTTAACTCCAATTATATTCCCTTACGCTTTAAAGGAAAAACGAGGGAAGGGAAAAGTGTTTGGCTCCACATGTGGAGCTATTTGATTCCTAAAAAGAAGAAATGACAGCTAAAGTGATAATTTGTAATCTCACTGAGCTAATCTTAACAATGTTGGATCAAAACCATATATAGGTCTTGGTCATTCTCCATGAAAGGAAATTAAAAAAAACAACTCAACCCTTTCTTTTCCTGATAACTAAGAACATTTCGGAACTTCCAACTGACATACATCAACTTCACAGGGAGTAACATCAAAATTACAGCAATATGGGGCCGACCTTTTTACCTCGGTAATCAACAGGTTTCACCTCACAAGGTGAAGTGGCTAACGCTTCAAGCCCAAGGGAGTCAACACTTTGGTCATTTAATAATATACTTTATTCTTCTTCTTTCTTTCTAGTTCTAGGCATCTCTACTAATTCGTTCATCTGTATCACGCACTAGAAGGAACAAACAAATATCTGCACCCACATGGTTGAGGATTTGAAAGTGGAACCCATATCTTAGCTTGGCATATCCATACATCAGAAATTTCTTGGGCCTATGTACATAACTGGGTCCAACATTTGCTATGGATAAGCGCAAACACAAAGGCCCATTTAGATCAGATGCTACTCTTGCATGTCCTCTTGTTGATATATTTAAAAGGTCCAGTTTTAAGCCAAGTAACTAGGGCTAGATTGCTCTTTTGATTTGCCTAGACTAATCAACCAGGTCAATAAGATAATAAATTTCATTAACCATAATGTCCATACAATAACTTTGTACATTCGCCCCTCAACTTCCTCGTCATTGCCCTTGTGGTAAACCACATGCTTATTATACTTTTAGTTTATTGTAACTGAGTTTACTATATCAATTTTTATATTTAAGAAATACTATGGACTTCTAGCAGAACACACCAGTATAAACGTTAATTGCAGCAACAAACTCCTACAGGCTACGAAGAACCAACAACCGCAAAATAGGAAAGGGTGCAATAGATGATAGATCACCTTTGCACTTGCAGAAGTTGAAGGAGCCGCTCTGGCCTGTTGAGCAAGACCTTGTTGGACTTCTGCATGTAGCTCAGGAGTCTGGATATACATTGACAACTTAAAATCAGTGTACAAGTGTTATCAAATCAAACAATTATAAAGGATTAGCAATCCACGTTGAACACACTAAATATGAATGATAACGGAAAATATGTCAACAATTACCGCGCGACTTTTTCACAACCAACAGTAAGCTATATTCACTCTGGCCGCTTAAACCCACCATCGATCATGAAATTCATATTAAAATGAAAATATGAGGACCACCAGCTCACTAAATAATCAATTTCCCTAACCAAATTTTTGACGCTCTGATCTCAACCTGAACAGACATAAGTGACTCAGAAAGCTTAGGGACGTGCAACCACACCTGCGAGTACGAAACCCAAGCAAAGACAAGGAGAAGCGACTGCAAAGATCTTGGAGAACAGGTAACATTTCAGAGTATCAAAGCGGAAAAAAGATTCCGGCATATTGAAACAAACACAATAAACAAAGATAAAGCTCCTCGACACAAAGGCTCTACAGAAGGGATGTTTGGCCAGTGCTGAAGCTTGAACCAACCGTGGACAACCCATATTGTACACAAACTGCCATAATTAAGACATAATCAACGTTCAATGACATACCAAAATCACCAAATTCATCATTTTCGTACAAAAACTTTGCACCTTTATGCTCCATGGGACCTAACAGAGGGAACTAAGATCGGCAAAGGAGCTCTCTGCGAGAACATAAATATGTACTACTAAAGAACGCATGTCCGTATGCTTAAATGGGCTGACTTGTGAACCTATACAGAGATACGTTATACAATTGGGGATTATCACTTCCATGGAACAATAGTGGCAGCACGAAGAGGGCACCGAACAGTGGCCTAGTTGGAGTTGCCAAAACCATAGAAAAGGGGGAACAATACGTATATGTGGATGCATAACAAAGGAAGACATGATATGATTGTTCTTACAAAGGAGATGGACCTAGATAAAAGCAGAAAAAAATGGAACAGAATTCATGTAGCCGACACCAAACAGTTGGGGAAGGCTTTGCTCGGATAAGTGCTATTTATAAACCTTTCATTAAATAGAACAATCTTTTCAAATTAGATTCTATGAGCCTCGAAGAATTACAATCACTTTATGTTTCAGTATAACTTCCTCACTAGCCAATGCTACATCTACAAGCAAATAATATCTTTCACACACTATGCCAATAATGATAAACTCGTAAATGTTATAGAACACAATCACCCGAAGGACAAGCGTGTTGTACCTTGGCAGCCACTTCCAAGGATTTCCGATAAAGTTCATTCCCTGGTTCCTGAAATCAGCACAAACTTTATATTTATATTGCACCCCTGACATCATGCAACAAACTAACTATGCGGAACGGTAATCCCAGACAATAAGCAATATACCTCATCTAGAGCTTGTTGATAGTACAGAGTCGCTTTGTCAAAAAACTCTTTAGCCTCGCCTGAATCGGGAGTGTAAAACGCCAGTTGCGTACACGCATTCCCCAAGCACCAGAGCGCGTCATGCTTCTTCGGGCTCGCCACCAACGCCTCGTCCAACTTCGACACCGCATCTATACGTAATCAAATCACCAAATCCAAAAAAAAAAAGAAATTGAAAACCCTAATTCGTAAGTTTATAAATCCAGCACATCCTAGTGTTACGGAGTGTAGTGAAATCGGTCACCTATAACCATCTCCTTTGACTCGGCAGGAGGTTGGAACTGAGCCAACTCGAGCAACGCCCCACCCCATCGGATCAAATTCTAAACAAACGGAATGACAAAAACAAAGCGGTGAATCGATCCATCATCAAACTATATAGAATAGTAACAAATCTATAACTGTACGTAATTTGAGAGAAGACGAACTTCGACGTCGTTAGGGTTTTTGGCATAGGTGGTCTCGGCGGTTTTGCGAGCGTGCTCGAAGAAGACGAGCCGATCGAGTTCGTTCTGCATTTCCATGTCGACTGATTTACAAGACGAGAGCCAAAGTGTCTGCGAACTCGGACCAGGGCTTCTTCCTAGTTTGCGAGGCACTTCGACGGCGGCCCTCTGAAGTAGCAGTGGCTTTAGCCTGCTAAAAAAACGGGGTTCGAAGTTGTGTTGGAGCGTGCCCCACACGTGCCGCGTTTGGGGTTCTTTAAAGCTTTATGGGTTTCAGCACGCGCTGGGTAGGAAACTGGATTTTGGTTCTCGGCTCCTCGCCTTGAGTTTAAGGATAGACAAGGCGACACGCTCGTGAATACCTCAGGGACACGTCACTAGTGCTTTGACCCGTACTCACTTTATGGAACTGTTTAAAAAACGTCGCTATAGGTATTAAGGGACTATTTTGCTTCCACATATTTTCATCCAAATAGTGTAAAAAAGTGAAAACACGTCGAGAGCGCTTTTTTAATGTCCGACAAGGCTTAATCTTTGTCGGGATAAATAAAAAAAAGGCAATTTTATCTTTTGTTTTGCATCATTTTCGGACACCGTCACAACATCACTGTCTCGCTTTTGCTCTCATTATTCATACTACCATGGGCATCAACAACCGCCCCCACAATGAACCCACCCTACATCCATGCTACGGATGGCAATTGAACCAGTGCCCGATGGATATCCGTTCTGCCCCGATACTAAAAGAGCGGAATTTTTTAACTTTAACCGGGTTGTGGCGCGGGTTTGGTATTTACTTTCACAACATGTAGCAAGTACGGAGGTGGGTATGGGTTTAAGTGTGTTTGCCCCGTTACTCAACCCGTCTGCTCCGCATTATATCCTATTCAATATTAAATCTTAACCGTCCATATCTCCTACCATATAAACTATGGAAAACCCTAGCCCCAAGGTAATTGTGGTAACTAGTTTAGAGGAGGCGGTGGTGTATTTAGGTTCGATGGAGGCGGCGATGATGTTAGGTCTGGTGGAGGCCATGGTGCTGGGCTTGATAGATGCAATGTCACAAAATATGGGTCGATGCTCACGATTTCCACGGGCTGATGTAGGGGTGCAACTTGGGCTAGGCAACCCATGGAGAATTCGTGCCAGCTCGCAAAAATATGGGCATGGACTTACTCTGTAGTGACCTTGGTAGATGTGGGCTCAAAATTTTGAGCCCGTAAAAAATATGGGCTAAACATGGGCAAAGGTAGAGATGTCAAAAGGGACTCGACCCTAAATAGGTCCGGGCTGGTATTGGTCTTAACCCGTAAGGCCTTGGGCCACGGCTAGGGCCAGGCTTATATTTTTGCACAATTTATCCAGGCCCGGTCCGGCCCTAAAAAACCCAGGGCAGTCCCGAAATCGGCCTGTTTTTTAGGGCTGACCCGATTTTGGCCCTAAAACAGGCCCTACTTTATGGCCCTAAAGTGGACAGGGCCTACTATTTTTCAAACCTTTTGATATCCCCCATTTCCCCCCAATGGCCAGATTCCCCATATTTTGCCAAATTTTTACTTTTACACCCCCCCTCCCAAACAGCTATATAACGGCTAGTTTTTAGGGTATTTTCGTCCAACTAATTTTTAACAACTCTTTTAAAGTTTTTTTTTACACTTTTACCCTCTCCAACAACTATAAACGACTAGTTTTAAATGGCATTTTTGTCTTTTGTGGACTTTGAAAAATCTATAAATTCACACAATTTCTTTAATATTTTTCACACCAAACTTCTTACTCTATCTTATCTAAAACTTCTACATTTCTAGAAATTTTGCTACAATTTCCCTCTCCAATTTTCAATTACAAGTATTAGTTAATTGTTATTAATTCTACTCTTGCTAAATTCTTACTACTAACTACTACTCTTATTCACTTGTTACTTCTAATTCGTTTGTTTACTAATTAGTAATTAGTGAATTCTTATTGATTATTGTTACTAAATACTTTTTAATTACTAATTATCTCCAATTTTGAATTACAAGTATTAGTTAATTGTTTTCTAATTACTAATTATTGCTCTTATTCCTTTGCATTTAGTTACTCTTACTAGTTTTATTTTTCACTCTAGTAAAAAAAAAACGTCAAATGTGTCTCGAATTTTGAAAAAGCTGACCAAACGTGGATCATCATCACGAACACCACCACAAGCACTACCACCGCGACCATCACAAGCACCAATCCAAGCACCACCACAGTCATTCGTTCTTGCACGATGAGTACAAGCTGTATGATAGATACCCAAGTCAATTGAGAGTTCAGCCAAAATATTTCAGATATTGAATACACACCTTCACAAGATACCTCGCATTATAGTCAAGGACGCAGCTCGGTTAGTGAAACTATTACTCCGTGGTATAATGTTAACCCGATGAGCGATCATGACGGAGAAGGGCCGAGCAATCCTTCCGGTAGTGAGCCAGAAGTCCAAAAGGCGAAAAAGTTATATAAATGACATTTTAACAACAACAAAAAAAGATTAACAAAAAAAAAAGTTATTTAGTATGTAAATGACATTTCAACAAAATCTTAATTGGTCCCCTGAACTACCGTAAAATGATGTACATTGCATATTGTTCTTTAGTATATAAATAACATTTCAACAAAAAAAAGAAGAAGAAAGAATTTGGTGTAATTTCTTTAATGTTAACTTGATAAAAAGAGTTGGACATATATATTATGACATTTTAGGTCCTAGCATTAGCAAACCAATTAAGATTTTTTTGAATATTTGAATGCTAGAAATTTTATTGTCTACACACGTATTACTATATATATATGTGCGTGTCTAGGTATTTTTAGTTGCTTGCATACACATATCTACATGTACAAATCTTATATACCATTACAGAATCCTAGTCATAGTACTACATTACAATAGTACTACATAATAGTAAACTGCAATTAAAGTTTTTACTTTGAATAATAAGAATTTTTGGAAAAAAAAAGTTGGGCTCGGCCTAAGCCTGACCCTAAATATTGGGCCAAGGCATTTCCAACCCTTTTGGTCCGCCCCCAGCCCATTTTCACGTCTGTCCCGCTGGGCCCGGACTGGGCCGGTCCAAGCCCGACCCATTGACATCTATAGGTAAAGGTTTTTACAAGCCTGTCCAGCCTGTGGAAAAATCAGTTCGTCTAACAATTATTATACACACACACACACAATATATATATATATATATATATATATATATATATATATTTATTTATTTTGTTTTCTTTAGTCATTAAAAACTGTGGATCACATAAATCTATGCAATCTCGACTTTCAAAGTCTTAACTTAATAGAATACTACTATATATATTTTTTTGTACTTTCTGAACTCTCAGCCTTCACTTCGACAATGTCAAAGCCTCAAAGCGAAAGGTATGTTCATATTCTTGTTTTATTTTTCTGAACCAGGTCGAGCGACGGTTCCACTTTTGTTCATGTTTAGATATATTTGAAGACTTTACTTTTCCTACTTTATTTCTTATTATAAGATTATAGATTCTTGTCTTTTCCTCTATCATTTTGTCCCAAATAGTTGTTTCCATGCTTATATTTAAGTTCATTTTGAGACTTTAATGTACTTTATTTCATTATCATGACTAAATTGTAGAGTTGGATTATCAATGGTATGTTTTGAAAGCGTTTTAAAAAAAAGTACTGTAACTCGTAACTATGGACAACCTGTGAACAGCCCGTGTCTACCAAAATTTTAAATGGCTTGACGTGGACATATATTATTTGGCCCGTAGATAGACTGAGCTGGACATGGGAATGACTTTTGGAGAGCGGGTTGGTCATGGTCTAACCCTTGGTCCCGTCCAGTCCGCCCAAATTGCACCCATAGGCTGATGTTTTCCCTATGGCGTTCGGACTTAAATCTGGGCGGTGTAAGTCCACAAAAAATCTTGGGAAAATTACGTAAAATACCTTTATGGGTTGGGCCTATTGCAAAAAGACCATCCAAAAAATTATGACATTTTAGGTCCTAGCATTAGCAAACCAATTAAGATTTTTTTGAATATTTGAATGCTAGAAATTTTATTGTCTACACACGTATTACTATATATATATGTGCGTGTCTAGGTATTTTTAGTTGCTTGCATACACATATCTACATGTACAAATCTTATACACCATTACAAAATCCTAGTCATAGTACTACATTACAATAGTACTACATAATAGTAAATCGCAATTAAAGTTTTTACTTTGAATAATAAGAATTTTTGAAAAAAAAATTTTGGGCCCGGCCCAAGCCTGACCCTAAAATTGGGCCAAGGCATTTCCAACCCTTTTGGTCCACCCCCAGCCCGTTTTCACGTCTGTCCCGCTGGGCCCGGACTGGGCCGGTCCAAGCCCGACCCATTGACATCTATAGGTAAAGGTTTTTACAAGCCTGTCCAGCCCGTGGAAAAATCAGTTCGTCTAACAATTATTATACACACACACACACAATATATATATATATATATATATATATATATATATATATATATTTATTTTGTTTTTTTGAGTCATTAAAAACTGTGGATCACATAAATTTATGCAATCTCGACTTTCAAAGTCTTAACTTAATAGAATACTACTATATTTTTTTTGGTACTTTCTGAACTCTCAGCCCCCACTTCGACAAAGTCAAAGCCTCAAAGTGAAATGTGTGCTCATATTATTGTTTTATTTTTCTGAATCAGGTTGAGCGACGGTTTCACTTTTGTTCATGTGTTAGATATATTTGAAGACTTTACTTTTCCTACTTTATTTCTTATTATAAGATTATAGATTCTTGTCTTTTTCTCTCTTATTTTGTCCCAAATAGTTGTTTCCATGCTTATATTTAAGTTCATTTTGAAACTTTAATCTACTTTATATCATTATCATGACTAAATTGTAGAGTTGGATTGTCAATGGTATGTTTTGAAAGCGTTTTAAAAAAAGTAACTCGTAACTATGGACAACTTGTGGACATCCTGTGTCCACCAAAATTTTAAACAGCTTGACGTAGACACATATTATTTGGCCCGTAGATAGATTAAGCTAGACATGGGAACGACTTTTGGAGAGCGGGCTGGTCATGGTCTAACCCTTGGTCCCGTCCAGTCCGCCCAAATTGTACCCCTAGGCTGATGTTTCCCTTATGGCGTTCAGACTTAAATCTGGGCGGTGCAAGTCCACAAAAAATCTTGGGAAAATTGCGTAAAATACTCTTGTGGTTTGGGCCTATTGCAAAAAGACCCTCCGAGTTACAAAAGTTGTAAATGACTGCCTGAATACGCAAAAGTGTTGTTACAGACGATTTCTGTAACAGAATAGTTGAACTGCCTAAATTGCCCCTCTATATAACCCCTAATTTTAGATCTAGGGTTGTTAATTTACATTTTTTTAATGCTGCCCATCGCCGGATCTACTCGTCCTCGGTCTTGGTCGCCGGCCGTTCTATGGTCATTCTGCCTGCACCTCGGCCTTTGCCGGTGATCGGCTCTCCCTCTTTTTCCCCCTCCCTTGGCCCGCCATTAACCCTATCCAACTGCTCCGCCGATTGACCCCCATAAACCCTAGCCAATTGCGCGCGCCACCATACTGATTAAACCACCAAAACCCTAGCCTATCCGAAACCAGGACCATTCGGGGGGAAAAACCCTATAACTGCAATTACGATTTTGATCAAGCCCCGTTAGGCTCACCACTATCCATGTCCACCCACCATGACCAGTGTCGCCGCCCGCCAGCCTCGCTATCAACCCCATACTTGCTCTGGCACCACCATCTCGATCCATCATCCTTTTTCGGTTGCCTCACCTGTTTGCTTGCGTCGGCCCTAATTAGGGGGGTGGGCTTGTGCCGATGAAGGGCCTCAATTGCGGGGGGAGAAATTGATCGACGTGTCGATGCAGATCGAGTTCACGGTGGGGGAAATGGATCGAGTGGCGATGCAGATTAAGTTCGCGGTGGGGATACATATCGATTTTGCTGTGGGGTTCGTGGTGGGGGGAAATGGACCTAGCGGCAGCGAAGAAGGGTTCATGGCAGTGGTGGCGCAGTGGGTGGTGGCAGAAATGGGCTGTGGATGAGGCGTGGTGAAGGTAGCGGCTAGGGTTTCGATTGTGAGTGTGGTTAAAAAAAGAAAATGAGGGTATTTTCGTCCTTATCAAAATCTATCAAACGCACTTTATAAGAAAGAGAATATCACGCTCCGTTAATTTGAATTATTTTTCTAACGGTTGCAAAAAAATTGACACAAGAGGCGGTTGTTTGTAACTTTTGTAACTCGGAGGGTCTTTTTATAATAAACCCAAACCACAAGAGTATTTTACCTAATTTTCCCAAAAAATCTTTGACACAAAAATATCCCGATTAGCCGGTCTTAAAGCATATATATAAAACAAAGAATGGATGGGACCGTCGAGCTTCTGGGGCTGGCATCTCCTCATTTTGCGCCCCCCCTCCCCCTGAATAATTAGGCGGTTCAGACTTGGTCAACTTTCGTTGTTTAGTTTGCAAATGGGGTCGAATGAACCTGTAACAAGAGAGTACCACGTCTGTTTTCTTTCTGAGGTTGATGGAACACCATGTATCATGTAATCATGTTACACCCCACCCATCCTCACCAACTATATATACGTGTGTGTGTTACTGTATGTATAATGCAGAGAGAGCCAATCATTCCAACGTGATTACAAGTGTTATGGTATAGAAAAGCTTCCCAGTGTGTACCTTGGGGAACATCACAACTAGAGTCCTTATCCAGCATAACTCTGACTTGCTACAAGTTATTATACAAGTTGGATTATACTACTATTCTCCTTAATGTGGAGCAATGGATGTAGACTCAACAGCCTCGAAGACAGAGAACTGTGAACCAACTTTAAGTAAGGTTCTTTAATTATTCTTGAAGGAATATCTTTGTACAGCTTTGCCCCAATTGTCGAGTGAAATGGCAGTTGTAGCATTAAATTATTTTTTTTCATCTCTTAGACGAGCTTACTTATAATTTTTTATGACAAAAATAAAATGACTTTATTAACGATACATAAATCAGGCTCCATAAGCCGGCATCACGAGTACACTGTTAAGCATATCAAATATGTGTGGTCCCGACTATTAAGGACGGTTAATTCATAGAAGCTGATGTGACCGAATAAGGTATTAAAGAAAGTAGAAACTGATGTTATCAGATATGCAAAAGATCTAGATGGCCGACAATAATGATTCCAATATATTCTAATGGAAGTAGATACGGAATTCAATTCGTCTAACACTTATTTCAACATCCAAGAAAGAGACGGTAAAATATAGAGTCCAAGTATTGTAAAACTGAATATTATTTTAACACTTATTTCAACATCCAGGTAATGTACCAAAAAGATTATATATATATATATATATATATATATATATATATATTATATTATATTTATAGGTAGGAACTGGCCCAAAACGAACTAGAAGATCTGGATGGGCTGGTCTAGCATAGTAATTCTCAGGCCCAGCTGTGTTCCCAGTTCTCAATTCAAATTCACATATACATACAAACCTTAAAATGAAGATCCGACGGTCGAGATCCACCCCACCGACAGCACGAAGCCTGTTTCAAATGGCCACAAAAGTTCCGACCACACCTCGGAAGGAATCCCAACTTCGAATCTAAAGCGCGTTGAGACTATTATTATACATTTATACCATTCATTTTTTTTTACCTCTTTTTCTTGTTTTTTTCCGTTAAAAGCGGAATTTACTTTTTTTTTTATTTCCCTTTTGAAAACAGAAGCCCATGTAATAATTAATAATTTCATGGGATACTTGCTCAAAAGTAGAACTAAAAATGAAAAAAATAACATAGCCAAACATTTCTTTGAATGCGAAGGGTAAAGACAGTGTTTTTTTCTCAGCTTACAACGAGTTTATAGATATAATTTTTTATCGGCTTAGAACATATATTAACATTTGACTCGCATAACATTGTCTTGGAGAAGAAGAATGAATAAATAATTCGAAACAATGTTACATAACAATGAAGCAGTAACTTTAGAGATTTTTCACGTTCATACAAAAGTCATCAATCAAATAATGTGTCTTATTCTGTTTAAGCTTCTGCAGTCCTTTTCTACTGTAATTACTAAAAGTTTATTAAAAAAAATCAATTTCAAACTTAAAATGAAGTCCAATAATAAACAAGATGATGCAATCTATATTATTTTGAAATATTTTTTCATTTCTTAGCCATTGAAAATAAAACAAGAAGTTTTGCGCAGCCCATATTGCAAAACGAGCTTGCAAACCTCTCGTACAATGATAAATGATGCATATTAAATATGCTCAGTGACTCTTAATTAGTGATGTCAAAAGATTATTACCAATAATTTTTTTTGTAAAAGATCAATAAAAATATCACTTGCATATACACCGATAACATAAGATCTCTACATTTCACTATTTGAGCTAAAACCTTTTCCAAGAAGAAATACATATCTTTTTAAAAAAGTTAAATCATATCTATTTTTTGACTGTTACAAAAAGATTGACCACTTTTCAAATTAATAAAAATTTTATAGGTATTTTTTCATATTTATTATTTTTATTTTATTTCTCTCTCTATATTTAATATTCCATAGACTAAATTTCTCTTTCGTATTTCACTTATTACTTCCTCCCTCTCTTTTGGGCTACAACGTGAAACTCATAACGTATGACTTAAATCTTAAATAAGTGCGTAATAAGTTAAATTTGATTAAATAATTTGGACCAAGGGATTATATGTTTTTGTATATTTTGACAAGAATTGAGGTACGCGAGTAGAAGCGCGTGGTGGAGCATTCAGTTCCACACAAACTTGGAAGCGCTATCTATGGACTATGGTGGCCGTAATGCAATAAGACCTCATTTACATGGCCATTTCTTAAGTACTAGAATATATAAAACGCAGAAAAAAATCTACTTCAGACTCCTCTCTCTCTCCCTCTCCGTCGCATCTTCCGGGGTTTCGTAGCGGAGGAGATAAAGGTGCGTTGTGTACTGAACGCTCTCTCTCTCTCTCTCTCTAGCTTTAGCTTTGGATCCCCAAATCTAGGGTTCCCTTTATCTGACGACAATTTGGCCACATCTTTTAGATCAACGGATTAAGTCTTCCCTCCGACTCCGCAATTTAAGGACCTCATCTCCGGTCAACTGGCGATTACTAGGTGAGTCGACATTTGCCATCACTGATTGTTCATTTACAGTGTTTTGTGAGACTGATTGTACACCTTTCTTCGGTTTTGCGTGCCGAATTTTAGTTGCATTTGACTTGTTTGAGTTTTGATTAGTGTTGACTGTTTGCCGACCAGATTTGCTTGTGCGAGGCGAGGCCTTCCATTTGGAGTGGTTATAATCAATTTTCAATGCACTGCCCTTTGAAAATTATGTAATTTGAATTTCGGCTGGCGATTTAGAAGCCTTACCCATTTGAGTTTACACAATTGGATTTTTGAATTGGAAGGTTTTTCCAGCTTCGGAGGGTTATTTGATAATCACTCTTTTTTGTAATTATTGTGTTGAATATTCTTTGGAGCTTCTGGGTTTGATTTGCCTTTGCTTAGTGGATTTTGTGATCTTGTAGTTCACCACTTAGTTGTTTGATAACAAAATTTCTACCCGCTTGGTGGAATTACTTGTTTACTGTAATTCTGATAGTCAGAAGAATTCCGTTTGTTTGATATCAGCCCGTCGATACCCATTTTGTGGCCTACTACTGTTATTTTATCCGTGTTTAAAATGAGGACCTTCTACTTTAAAAAGTGAAACAAGATATCCTGTACATTGAAAATGTAGCTCTCTGCCTATACGGAACGGGTAAAAGAAGGGCACAGAAAGCTGAGTTTAGTCGATCTCTGTATTTCACAAGTGAGACAGTAGTTGCTAGTTGATTAGGAAATGGTTTCTGTTCTTTCTTAAATTACAGAATAAGTTGTTTAAGTGTAGATTCTATTCCATTTCTTCAGCGATCCCTCGTCTCTTGAATTTTCTATCCTCCTCTCAGGTCTTTCTTTTTATTTTTTATGTACTTCGATGGAGATACATACGTGTTGTAAATTTGGTGTGTACTTATCTTATATGTTGCATGTAAATCTGCAGCATGGAGAGTCTGCAGAGCTATTGGCAATTGGGTGATGAGCTTCGAGGACAATCAAAAGTCACAGAGGATCACAAGTGGTTAATGGCTGCTTCTAAGCTGGCTGAGCATACCAGGTCAAAGGGCGAGCGAAGGAACAATCTTGATCTCTCAAAGGGCTCTGCTGAAATCAGGCCTAAGGATACCGTTTATCAGGAAGATAACAGATTTGAAAGCCTCAACTTCAACATGTTAAACTTGGACATGAAAATAGCTGAGAGTATGACCAAAAGTTCCCTCAGGAGTGGCATTTATAACAATATGAATGCAGTATATCAGAAGACAATTGGCAACAACATGGGGATTATGACTGGTAGCAAGTATAATGGCAACAACCACAACAAGGAACCGAACAACAACAATAATTATAGCAACGAAAACGCCATGAGCTGTGCTGTTGACAAAAGGTTCAAGACCTTGCCTGCTGCAGAGACACTCCCTAGGAATGAGGTTCTTGGAGGATACATATTTGTCTGTAACAATGACACAATGCAGGAAGATTTGAAGCGGCAACTGTTTGGTCGGTCTCTCTCTCTCTCTCACACCATCATAATCTCAATAGAACTAGTTTACAAACTGCTGAATGTAGACATCATCTTATATGGTATGTGGAACATAGTTAATGGTCAAGACGGTAACGTAAGAACGTTCAAGAATCTTACTGTAGTGCTTATGGATAGACTGAATTAATTAAGTGAACTAGTATTTAAGAACCTAAAGTTAAACGTGCTTCCACTGACTAAATGCCAAAATGTTACGAGAATTGCTGTTGTGCCTATACTCTAAACTGTGTTGCTGACCTTGGAACAACCAACTTTGTTGCTGATCAATATTAACTTACCTTGATTTAGTTATACTAAGAACTATTATGGTCTTTTGCAGGTTTACCACCAAGGTATAGAGACTCTGTTCGGGCAATAACACCTGGCTTGCCTCTGTTTCTCTATAATTACACCACCCACCAGTTGCATGGAATTTTTGAGGTTTGTTCCTATCTTTAGCATATATTTTGGTCTTCAACAGGTGAGGCACTAGTGACATGAGTTGCAGAGGACTGTAGTTTGTCCTTCACGCTTAAGTTTTCATTGATGGTTAGGACCAATTTTAACATATATCAGATGTTATTTTGCTTTTGTATATGATGCCTGTCTGTGTATATCTTTGGGGAAGCGCATTGTTAAACAGGTGAAGTTGATTTGCAGGTTTTTAAGCATTAATATTTCCCGTTTCTTTTTATTTTTCTACACAGCACCTTTATAACTATTGACCACCTATTTAGATCTAGGAATTGGTTGGGCACATAGAATCTGTGTCCAGTCACGTAGTAAATTTAAGGTGGCCTTGCACACTCCTGATTAAGCTTGAAGTTTAATTGTTAGGAGCTATACAAATACACGAAAATAATTAGTCTTTGAACTATCATTTATCAGGCAACAACATTTGGGGGTTCTAACATTGATCCAACCGCTTGGGAAGATAAAAAGTGCAAAGGCGAGTCAAGATTCCCTGCTCAGGTAAATTATGAATATACAGCAATTGTTACCTTGTGGATTTTGTTATGGTATCAAGTCAACTGACTATTTCGTTTACTCCTTTCTCAACCAGGTGAGGATCCGTGTTAGAAAACTCTGCAAGGCCTTGGAGGAAGATGCTTTTAGGCCAGTCTTGCATCATTATGATGGCCCCAAGTTTCGTCTTGAGTTATCAGTCCCAGAGGTATGGTGAAGATCAGTATTAGTAGATGTTCAAGGTTATACAGGTTGCATAAGTTTCCGTCTTTAAGTGCGATTTAAAAACTTATTGTGCTACCCTTTTGGCGCTGCAGACCCTGGACTTACTGGACCTCTGTGAACAAGCCGGTGTTTAGATTCCAGTTGCGGACATAATTTGATGATAAGCCAATTGCAGTAGTACCTGTGAATGTTGTAGGTTTTGTGGTGCAAACCAGTGGTGTGTTTTCACATATTTTCGACAAAGCGCAAGCTTTGAAGGGTAAGTGTTGTGTGGGATCTTTTTGAGAGTAAGATTGGCTTGTGTGCCAAATAAATATAGCGATGTCTGTGCGAAGTTATCTCACTAGTAGCTTCACATTATGTTATGGCCTGTAAACTTATTGTAGACGTGAAAAAGAAAAATGTCTATGTAATAGTTAAGTCCTCGAAAGATGACAACCGTAATATGTGTTTCTACATGGGGCAATGGAACCAAACCAGTACACCTTTTTTTTTAATTTTGTTGAAGATTAGTTTAGCCAAGTCTAAGAGGATCTGGCATATCGAAAGAGTGCAATATGTGGACACAGATCCTCTGCTGTACAGCAGAGGTGATGTTTCCTCTATTGTTAATTCTTCATTTCTGGGATCTGACCCATGGTTACAGCAGGGGTGCTGTCTTCATTCTGTGAGAGAGAGGGAAGAGAGAGAGGGAGAAGAGAGAGAGAGAGAGAGAGAGAGAGGGTGCTGTGCAAACCATGGTTACATCCCTCTCTCTCTTCCCTCTCTCTCACAAAATGAAGACAACACTCCTGCTGTAACCATGGGCCCCTGTTGTAACCCAGCAGGGGATCCAAATCCTCATTTCTGACTCAATTCCTGCTCCCTCAACAAACCAAACCACCCTCCAGACCTCTGACTTATCTCAATGATATTTGGCGAAAACTGTGGAACCTCAACTTACCGGTGAAAGTTAATTTCTTCATCTGGCAAATTTTATGGGATCGGTTACTCCTATCCACTAACCTCTTTCAGTGCCAAATCATACCTTCAAACCTTTGCCCTCTTTGCCAAACTCGTCCTGAGGATATAAATCATGCCTTCCTGGAATGCCCCATGGTTCGGAATACCTCTTGGTATCAAGGCTACTGATGTGGATAGACCTTTCAAAGAATGGCTTATTGCTTGGCTCAACCTGCCAGCTCCCTCCCCCTTTATATGGCACAATATTCTTTTTTTCTTTGTCACTATCTGGACGGTTCGACCTGTATGGTTCGGAATACCTCTTGGTATCAAGGCTACTGATGTGGATAGACCTTTCAAAGAATGGCTTATTGCTTGGCTCAACCCACCAGCTCCCTCCCCCTTTATATGGCACAATATTCTTTTTTTCTTTGTCACTATCTGGACGGTTCGACCTGTATGGTTCGGAATACCTCTTGGTATCAAGGCTACTGATGTGGATAGACCTTTCAAAGAATGGCTTATTGCTTGGCTCAACCCACCAGCTCCCTCCCCCTTTATATGGCACAATATTCTTTTTTTCTTTGTCACTATTTGGATTATTTGGAACCACAAAAATAATTGTGTGTTTCGGCATCTTCCCTTCCAACCTATAGCCGTGATACGCCAAATTTGTCAGCTAGCAAATAACATCTCTCAATACTCTCATAAATTACCCTCTTCGCCTCTTAAATTGTCATAACTGAACTGCTCACTAGAGAATAGGCTTCTCGCCCTCACATACCCTCTGGGCCAATCTCCTTGCATTCTTGTCTAATACCCTTCCCTTGCCTGGAACCCGCACCGGTTAAAATGCTCATACATGCCTGTTTTGATCGGCGTAATCTACATGCCGGCTTTAGTTTAGTTTGCTATACAAATAAAACACGTTGTAGATCGACAGCCTTTTCTATTACTGTCGGGATTCGAAGACATACTGGATACGGTGGCACCTATTATCTATGACATGTGCCACCTTTTGACTCAATGCCATCGGTATAGTATCACTAGAACTGGACCTAACACCATGAGGGAAGCAAGATCCTTAGCTCTTTTTGCTTGTCAGGCTCGCATATCAGTCCACCAAGACTGGGTGAGTGATAGCCTGCGCAGTTAGGGATCATCAGATATGATGGAGTCTTTTGTGGAGTCAAATTGTAGGTCGTACCTGTTTCTATTCCTTTTTATTGATGTCTATTACTACTTTTATTCTGATGCTTATTTTATGCTCGGATTGTCATCTGTAAGGCCCTAAGGCTGCAACTCTTTATTCCATGTAACTTTTATTTCTATCAATGTAATTCTCTTATTACCAAAAAAAAAAAACCTCTAAGGAAATGAAAATTTGTTATGCCAAGATTAGACCAGTCAACACCAACAAATTAAGATCTAAAGATTTTTCCTGAATGCACATCAATCCATTGAAGAACCCAAGAAGCTACCAAACAGATCAAGAAAACTGACACCCATGAAGCCCTTTCAGATGTGGTAGAAGATAGCATTGACGGAAGGAGAGGTTTGGTCATGTAAGGCAAAGCAGCAGCACAACAGCAACACTGCAATCTGCAGTGAGAGAGCCTTCTCCGTGAGATGAGAGAGGAAGAAGTTCGTTGAAGAGAGAGAAGGAAGTCTCAAACCAAAGCCTTTAACTGACTTGGGTGACGTGGCCACTTGTAACGGGTAGGATTAAATTGGACGGTGGGGATGAGGACTATAGCACCTTTGGTTACGGTTATAGCAGAGGATCTGTGTCCGCAATATGTAGTACTAGTTTATGTTGAGAATGATTTCAAATGTGGTAGTGCTTCTTGCTTCAGTCGCTTGTTGAAACTTTTTTTCTACCGAAGTAAGATATATCTCTTCCGTCGTAAGCTCATCAATACTTCTGACTGATAGGGGTAACATCAAATCAAGGGCTAAACTATGTTAAAGAGGAGAAAATATTCAAAAATGTGATTTTGCATACCTTTTAGTGAGATCTTGACCCTCTGCTAGTACGGTACAACATTTAGCGACAAAAGAGTATCATAAAAAGTGTTATGTCGCTGTTATTAAAATTTATAATAATAATTTTTTGTAGCTAAAAAACATTTAGCGACAATTTTTTGACACAAACTGTTTTACATCAAAGGGTACTGTTATACAGCAGAGGATCCGGATCCTGCGTCTCTGCTGCATAGCACCATTCGATATAGTATGCCATCTCTATTTGCCCGGGCTTGTCCCCAATCCAACGGTTCTGAACTAAAGTGCAATGGTCCAAGAACGGTGAAGACTGCGTGCGCAATAGCATTCTCATATCGTCCTCCCTCTCACTGGCTTTTTAGATTATTTAACCGAGAGATACGTCTTTTTTCAAACTAGTGTTACATGTAAATTTAAAGGGGTGGGTTGATATGGTGATGTCCTGGTTATCTACGCCATAATATTTGCACTACGCTTTCAGTTTAGCTGCAAAAGGGGAGAACATGAGCAACAGAACCACAGCCAAAATAATCAAAAAGAATATTCGAACACATTCCCATCCACACAAAATCACGAGGCTAGAGAACACTAGATAAAACATTATACTTTGGAATCAGCCAAAGTAACAGTCACAATCTTCCAAAGTAACAGATGCAACAATTAATCTGACAAGAACTCAGACCTGTTCTGTAATTTGCCCCAAAAGACAGAAAAAGGGGAAAGATCAGCGCCAAGCTTGTGGCAAGCTTGGCATGGAATGAAGATCATGTCGTGTTCAAAGCCTTCTGTGGCCTTCATTCGAAGCTTATCAGAGACGGACCATCTTCAGCAGTCAACAACATTCCTGGACGGATGGATCCTCCTGCGTACTTGTATGGAGATCGTCATATGCGAGCACACACCATGAATACAACACAAAAAGGAAGGGGAGAACGAAACTAAAATTATTGTTTTCACCCTGCCCCCGACACACCCATATGTATTAAAGCGCAGCTGAAACAAGAAATGTTCGAATTCTTTGCAGCAGCTCAGCCTTGATGGGATCAGGAATTGAAGCTGCAAGAATAAAGAAAACATGATAATACATGAAAGATAATTCATAACCAAAGAGGGGAAAATGAAATGAAAGCAGTAGGTATCAACTAAATAAAAAACAAATGCATCCATATATGATCAGGGAGCTCATAAATCGCATTAAACGGGATCAATGAATTAGTTTACAATGCCTATTCCAGATCTAGATTTTGGGTATCTTCTGAATCAAATGATCAAAGCTAGCATACTGAGAATTTAAGTCATTGCTGGATACCAATTCTTTTGATAAATTCTGGCCCAAGGCATAGATATGTTGATAGATATGTTCAAGCCCTCTGCAGGTTTGCCAATTAAAAAAAGGGAGTCGCCAGTGACGAACAGAGGTCAGCAAATCCCGAGCCACACATAAAAATGACAAAACTCCTACAATACCAGCTCTCTCCCCCCCGCCCGAAGTAGCGGCCCCTGGTACAATGGCACCACATATGCACTACAAACTTGCATATCTAGCACTCATCCCACTAACATGCGTGCATCATGGGGTTCTGTACACCGGTTTTATTGTAAAGGTAGAGATGTCAAAAGGCCGTTTTTTGCCAGGGCGGCCCGACCCGTCCCGTTTTTGGCCAGGGCTGGCCCGACCCGGAAGTGAACAGTAGAGGTCCAAAAATAAAGGGCCTTGGACCAGGCCGAGGTTTCATCCAAAAAAGCCCGGCCCGAAAATGGCCCGAAATTGGCCATGACGCGGTTCCTCCACGAGTGCACCGCCTACCAGCGCTCCGTCAACCTCAGCCTCGACGCCATTGTCTCCCGCAACACCGACCTCGACCACCACCTCTCGTCCCTCCTCCGCTCCGCCAACGTCCTCCACGTCCGACTCCGACCTCGTCCTGTCCAACGTTGAATCCACCTCCGATCTCGCCGACCGCGTCAGCCTTAAGGTCCGCGAGCTCGACCTCGCCCAGTCGCGCGTCTCCCACACCCTCCTCCGCATCGACGCCATCATCGAGCACACTGCCTGCATCGACGGTGTCAAAAAAAGCCCTGGCCTCCGAAGACTTCGAATCCGCCGCCACATTCATCCAGACGTTCCTCCTAATCGACTCCAAGTACAAGGATTCCGCTTCCGATCAGAGAGAGCAGCTCTTGGCCTCAAAGAAACAGCTCGAGTCGATCGTTCGGAAGTGGCTGTCTGCGGCCGTCGATCAGCGCGACCACGCGACGATCCTGTGGTTCGTGAGGCTGTACCCTCCCCTAGGTTTGGAGGAGGAAGGGCTCCAGGCTTACGTCGGCTACTTGAAGAAGGTCGTCTCAATGAGATCGCGGCTCGAGTTTGACCAGTTGGTAGAGCTGATGGAGCAATCGTATTCATCTTCATCTGTGGGCAATCAAGGTCAGGTGAATTTCGTAGCGTGCTTGACGAATTTGTTTAAGGACATCTTCATCTGTGGGCACATAAAAAAAAATTGGGCCCTGGCCCTGGCCCAAACCCGGCCCTAAATATTGGGCCTAGGGCCAGGGCTTGGACTGGGCCCATATATCCAGATCTCAGGCCCGGCCCGTTTTCGTTGGAGGCCCGTTGGGCTTGGGATTGACATCATTTAAAGGGAAGATGGCATGCTCGAAGGTGGAATTTAAAAACAAAATGATTAGTCGGACACAATTAGAAAGATCTCTACAGCAAGAAAAATGATTGTTGCAGAAAATTGCAAAAATCAACCCCAGATTACAGGAATTCCTTACCTCTTCCTTTCGGGGTAATCACTCGCACAAGCTCATCCAGAGTAACATTATTCCTCCCTTGCTTCTTTATATATGCCCTAAAAATTTGTTGAAGCGACACAAATGTTGCAAATTGAACCAAATAAGAATTGTAACCATTAGATATATACATGGAAAATGAAATTAATTAGCCAGAAAATGCTAGAAGTTGAAACACAACCCTTATAATGTGCAAAAGTATTGCTATCGATAATTGTTTAGCAGGCAACCAACATATGAACACCCCCTCCCCCCCCCCACGGGCAATGAAGAAAATGTACGTCGCACACTTAATGTTAGAGGAAAACACGTAGACGAAAAAATAGCTTTATGCAAGTGTATTGAAATCTCTTAAATCACCAAATTTCAAGTAACCTAACCAAATGATTCAAGTCCGGTGTTAAGTAGTTAGATTGTAGTTACTTCTTCAATGTACATCCAAGATAAATAAGTCAAATATTAGAGAAAAGCAGTCGAATAATGCAAGAACTAGCTCGATCAAGGAACTCCAGAGATGTGTGCTGAAACTGAGTGATGATACGGATAAGTACACTAAGATCACATCACGAAAATTGCAAAGAATAACTGCTTTATTCCAATTCGAATTCATGTCCATTATTATGGCACTGTTGCGTTAACCACATATAACCTGTCATTTTATATAATTGAGGAAATGATCTGAAGCCAAAAAAAAAAAAATTATTTGTTTTTGTATAGGAGGGGCAAAAAGTGCAAATATTGTTTGGATCTACAATCAACTCAAGTTATTCCCTCAATCAAACAAATTCTCAGCGACTAACATAATGCGTTGCCCACACAAGTCTCCACTCTCCAGATGGCAGAAGGAAAGAACTCTAAAAACCCTCCTTTGGTTCCTCCTGCGGTTGTGTAAGTGCATGTGGGTGTATATACACATGCATTATATTCAGGGAGACTTGGAAAGAGACTCATTATCTTGTCAGCAACCTAAAGTACAAAATCTTAACCTTGTGGTCTGATTGCAATTTAGAAAAGTGAGCACAACATAATATTTACTGGAATCTTGCGGATTCTGACAAGGTAAGAATGGCTATCTCTTTTACAGCAACAATAGTACCTTGGTCATGTCTACATTATATTACAGGTTCAGGACAGTCTTAGCTCCAAACAAGAACCCCCCCAACACCACGCACATACACCCCAACCCCCCGGCACAATGACACACATAGAGGAAGTATGAAGACAGTAAACCTACTCAACACACATAGAAAATGTATGAAAACAGAGAACCAATTTAACACACACAGACTGATTTCCAAGGTCAACTTAAGAATAATTTGACTGATGTTAGCTCCATAGTCAGTTCGGAAGCATAGTTTGTTGATACTTGCTATCATTTGGCTTAGACAATTTTCAACTCAAGATAGGATCTTTATGGCTAGCAACACAGCACAACTACCTACTGCTAGAAACAGAGCATACAAGGCGAACCTCTACGGGGTCTTGGGAAGGGTTACACAATGTTACTCAACTTTTCAGGAACCTTCTTTCGTGTACGAACTCTTGACCTCTATGACTCATGGAACAACCGTTGTGGCAGGGCTTACCTTCCATAAATGTCAGCAAGAAAGCAATACTGCCAGTCTAATACTCTGGTTGTGTCATAAATTTTGCCCCCTTTGAGCTTCAGAGGATTCCAAGAGTTCGAACATGTGAACTCTATCATATTTTTGCTCTTACTTGACTTGTCAAAAGATATTTAGTATACCCGTTATATGAGTTCAATCCTGTAATTTCATGTTCGAACTCTACCCTACAAATTCGCAAAAAATCAAAGGCGCTAAAATTGGGAAAGGGAGGGATACCTCATTAAAAGTAGGAAAAACACACCTAAAGGGCGTGCGCAAGTCCACTCACCCAACTCGCACAGGCACATGCCAGTAAAACTAAGGAACGGTAATAGAAAGAAAAAAAAAGGGTGGGGGGGGGGGGGGGGGGGGGGTGGCACCTGCAAATATTTTCCATCTCATCCTTCCATCCACATTCTGTAAGCTTTTCTCTGACCAGCTCCATCAGCTGCTCTTTTTCCCCGCTCTCAATTAACTGCAAAGGCAACCAAATTTCCAATAAAGCAACGAAGAAATTAGTAGCCTTGATATACCCAATTCAAGAGGGTCAGTAAGTAAAAAGATTACACGAGAATTATTATCGGAGTTTGTTAATTGTTTGTGGGTGTAAAGCATTGAGAAGGGACCTTGATGTTGATGACTTCTTGAAGGGTGAGCACTTTAGCTTGATCATCCGTTAGGTCTGGCGTCGGCGGGCGATTCACCGACTGCCTTCTATTCTTTAACATCGCCACAAACTACCAAATTGGAACCCCCAAAGTACACAAAGGCAATCCCAGGTCTGAGAAATTGATTTCCCCTTCACTTCTTCCACCAAATTGCCCGGAGATATATAAATAAGCTCGCCCACCATTAAGCGTTAATCTTCCTATGAAATGACTAATCTACCCTACCCTAACATTAGTGACCATTGCGACTTGCGAGGCACTTTAGTCGACTAATCATACTTTTTATTTTGAGGTTATTGGTATCCCGGGTTGTTGGATCAAAGCTCACATTAGTGACTGCTGGAAGGCTCTTTTGTGGCCTAAATGGGATTACGGAATTGAACCGAGCAATATTAGCTTGAAAGGAAAACCAAATACAAGTTGGATGTTTCAATAGTTTGAACTGTTCAGTCGATTTTTACCGTGTTCGTTTTATAATCATTTTAGGACTTTATTGACCTTTCAATTGACTATTGGAGGATTTTTTTCCAGATTTTTGAATACAAGTAATGAGTTATCTGCCTTAAACAGGAGTTTAGTTGAAGTTTAAAACGTTTTTCATGGTATTGTTAATCTCGTTCAGGTCCATTTCATTGGTTTAAAGAATATCGAACCAAATTAACTAAGCTGATCATTCAAATTTTAAACAAGTTCAAGTTGATTGTTTAATTTAATATGTGAAAGCATTCAAATCAAAACTAATTGGCATAGAGGGAAGATGCTTACAAGCCTTATACTGAATTATTTATTTTTCATCCGATGTGAAATTCTACATCCGATGGAGGATTTACATATATCAACACGCTCCCTCACTTGCGGCCTGACTGATTGAGTGGTCTAGCATGTAGAGAAGTAGATAGAGTAATAATTGATGAACTAACTTTTGAATTGTCTGCTGAGTGTAGATTGATCAACTCGTTTAAAAATATTCAACTCAAAATCAATTGACAATGACTAAAGTGACCTACAAAACTTATATTTAATACTCACCATGTTCCTAATTAATTGATCGTATTCTCTTTTTGGTAGGGGTGCAACTTGGGCCGGCCCAAGCGTTAGACCATGACCAGCCCGCTCTCCAAAAGTCGTGCACATGTCCAGCTTAGCCCATTTACGGGCCGAATAATATGTGTCCACGCCAAGCCCATCAAAATTTTGGTGAACACTGGTTGTCCATGGTTACGAATTACTTTTAAAAAAAAACGATTTCGAAACATATCATTGATCATCAAACTTTACAATTTAGTCAGAATAATGAAAAATATATATAATTAAAATCTCAAAATGAACTTAAATATAAGCACATAAATAAAGATTTGGGACAAAATGAGAGAGAAAAAGACAAGAGTCACTAATCCTATGACAAGAAATAAAGTAGAAAAAGTGAAGTCTCCAAAGATCTCTAAACATGAACGAAAAGTGGGAAGTGTCGCTCAACCTGATTAAAAAAAATAAGACAAGAATATCAGCATACCTTTGGATTTGAGGCTTTGATCTTATCGAAGTGGGGCAGAGAGTTCAGAAAGTACAAAAAAGAAATAGTATTTTATTAAGTTAAGAGTTTAACGGTTAATATTGTAGACTTATGTGATTCACGATTTTTCATGACTAAAGGAAACAAAATAAATATATTGTAACATGAATATATATATATATATATATATATATATATATATATATCTTGTAATTTATATTATATAATAGTTAAACGGGCTGGACGAGCTTGTAAAAATCTTTGCCCATATTCAATCCATATTTTTTACGGGTTCAAAATCTTGAGCTCATGTTCACCACAGTCACTATAAAAGTAAGTCCATGCCCATATTTTTGCGGGCTGGCACGGGTTGCCAGGCCCAAGTTGCACCCCTACTTTTTGGAATTAAGAAAGATTTTGTAAGTATATTTTCATGTTTATTCTTCTTATACTTTTTTATTTTACCTTTTTCTCCACATTTAATCATTCACCAACCTATTTTTTCTTCTTCTGACCCACTTTCTTCCCTTTATTTCTTGAGTATAAGAAAAAATTCATAAAATACGATTTATATCCTAAATAAACTTGCAAGTCAAACTCGAATAAGTAATTAGAAACGAAGAGAGTAATATTCATTATTTTCTCGATATGAAATTTAATACCCAATAATATGAGATTTATATCTCTCAACAAAATCGTTTCGTAATCGATCAAATCGAACGGTTCTATTTGGAAGATGCGAATGCTCGTGTTCACCCCTCCCACGCTCCACGCACGAATGGAGAGCTTCTTGTCCCGTTTGGCTAGAAACGGAAATTCACCACGCACTACTGGCAGAAAAGTCAACGGAAAGCGAAATGGCGGCAAATAATTACCAAGAGTACGGGCTGTGGACACAAAAGCTCCGCCTCAATCAAACAACACCAACAGAATCCAAACCGGAGTAGAGAGCGGAGGCTCTAACGCTCGTTACTTGTTCCCCCCGCCGGTTCTCTGTTCAACTCCGTTCCTCCTCTATGGCTTGCTTTTCCCTTTCTTCGCTCAACTTATCTGCAAAAGCTTCGCCTTTCTGCTTCGAATCCAACACTTCGCACAAGCCTCTCTTTAGTTCCTGTTCCGTGGCAGTTGGATCGCGGGACAAAACTAGTAGGTGCAGGGTTTCTGTTTGCAGAGCTGCGGCCGTCGTGTTCAGCAATCTCGATGCTGACGATTTTAGACATCCTCTCGATAAACAGGTGCTCCAGATTGAAAATTCGCACCATTGCAGTTTCACTTTTCGTACATGTGATTTTGGTTGCAATTAGGGACTGAGTGTCTTTTCGCAGCACTCACTGACTTTTCTTGGTACAGAATACGCTGCTTCTGAGGGCAATCCCCGGCCTGAACGAAATCGCAAAAGCTTTGTTAGGTACTATGGGAAGTTGTTGATATTTTTGTTAATTGCTGATTATATTCTAGCTTTCCTAGCCGGCATAGCAGCTCTATTTCTAGTACTTTGGAGAATCAGACTGGTCTAATAACTGATTTTGAAGTGCTTACTGAAATACTACTAGATTCTGCAGCGTTTTTCATTATCTAGCTCTTTGTCATAAGTTGGACTAGTGAAATTCATTCTAGAAATAGTATGTACCCCGCACCTGCCAACTTGTTCGCGAAGATATGCATTTTTGTTTAGACACACTAAAGTTTGCATGTTATATGGGAAGATTGATGCTTATGTGTATGTGTTTAAGGACTTCAAGATGTATTCTGCTTAAGTTAATATTCTATTTTAAATACATCCACGTGTTGTTTTTTCTTTGTATTAGAAAGACGAGGAACACAACTTACTGTGTCGTATAGATTACTTAACTTTCCAAAAAATAAACCGAGACAGTCTTTGAATCAATGATGTTGATAATAAGGTTATCCTAGTGGGTTCAAACTAAAAATTTAGTTGAGTGTCTTTGAATCAGTGAGTGCCAAATTAAAACTTTGTTTGAAGCATATGAGTTACGTAGGATTAATATACGAGACACAAGTTTCATGCCTAGTGTGTTTAAAATGTTTGAGGTGGGTGCCTGATGAGATCCTTACATCCCCGGTATAAGTCTTTCACTTCAAGGTGAGCATCGAGTTTACTAAAACTACCATACTCTTCAACGTCTTTAGGCAAAGGATCTGGAGAGAACTACAATTAGATCAATTTTCTGTCCATTAACCTATTCAAAGGAAACAATCAGGTTAATGGGATGCTATTCTACAATTTTACTTCAACCGATAGCTATGTCGTCCTCCTTTCACTTGGAGCATGTTTCATTGTGCTATTTTCCACATCATTGATTCTGGGGAGCTTTTTTCCTTGAACAATTTATTCAAACATGTCACTGCAGGGACGGTCGCAGAGCAGGTCATGCTTCTCGAGAACATTGCAACATCAGTTCTTGTTTCTGAAAATCAGGTTAGCTGACACTCAAGAACATTGTTGAGTGTATTATATGACAGTGTATCTGATGCATGTGTCTGGCCTCTTGGAATTACATAAAACTGTTGTATGAAATATATACTTTGTGTATACTTGTGCAGAAAACAACTAAGTACGAAAAGATTGAAATGTAGTTTACTAAACAGAACAAATAGTATTTGTAAGAACAATTAAAATGAACTCACAGCAAAATCAGACAAACAGCAATGGAGAACCGAGGCGTGAATTTGATTCACTGTCCTTAAGACTTTATTCGTCCCGCAACGGTGCTGACGGTTCTTGACGACAGTCTCCCAGGATACAACGGTAGTACGTCTGAAAATAGGAGCACTCCAAATTTGCAGACCCGGCGAACCAAAACAATTAGCAGAACTCTTTCTCTCTTGGACAAGCAAAAACAGACGGACAGAAGAAAATATAATTTCGGGATTAATTCATACGTAACTTCTGTAAACTGACTCGTTTTTATACACAGAGTATTCACTGGGGGTTGCAACTCTTCACAGCTGGTTGGAAAGGTTACAACTTTTTGGAAAAGAAATTAAATAAATAAAATTTATTTGTCCCAAAAAGAATAAAGCCTGATGGGCCCAAGCCCAAGCCACGGCCACGGACCGGACCGGGACGGGGCGGGTGGTGGACCTTGGGTCAACCTAGGTCCTCCCTCCTTACAAAACATGGGTACCCCCAAGGGGCCCAACCCTTAGCTCAAGACTAAGCCTTATAAGGAGATAACATTGGCTTTATCTCTTCAATGTGGGATACTCTTTTTCCCTTCAAGTTGAACCACCAACTTCAACGTCAATTTTCTCATTCACCTTTCATTTGTTTTAAACATGTGAATATACCATGACCATCTATTCCAATAGAGGATCATGAATCAATTTGTTCCTAACCAAAATATGGTTTGGAACCCATTACAAAATTGAGTCAAAGTTGCTTCTTCGTAATGGGTTTAAAACCCAATTCCAACAAAAACTCCCTGTCCCCATAGTTTTTTATGCTTTGTCGTGCACCTTTCCGTAGCTTTCATTTTCTTATACATCTGTAGACTATTGTTAATTTCAGCATTACATCTTCTTCTACAGTGGCTGAAAAAAGTCGAGCTAGTTTGTTGGTGTTTGAAAGCATATTAACTATCTTGAAAAACATTTGAGCATTCTCACTTATGATTGGCAATACAAAATACAAACTAAATAGTTGCTGTATTCTGATCTGACTAATGGTCTTTTTCTTTCAAAATCATTTTTGTTGCAACGAGTACTAACATGTTATCTCGTGTTTTATCTGTATCTGCTGATGACTGTACCGATTTGTTGTATCAGCTTCCTGAACTTCATCAATTGATGGTTGAGGCTGCGGAGATCCTAAATATCGAGGCTCCTGACCTCTATGTGCGGCAAAGTCCAGTACCAAATGCGTATACTCTTGCTATGAGTGGTAAAAAGCCGTTTGTGGTTGTTCATACAAGCCTCGTGGAGCTTCTGACAAGGAAGGAGTTGCAGGTACTTCATCTTGCTTCATATTATCAGTTTGCTAATTCTGAATGAGGCAGAATTTGTAGTGTTAGTCATCCTTGGGTTGCAATATGTTTTGTCCTTATTCGTCATTATTGCAGTTTAACTATTTAAGTACTAACCGTGTGTGTATTTTTAATTCGATGAAATGCTCTTAACATGTTCTACTACGAGCAGGCTGTCTTGGCTCATGAGCTAGGTCACCTTAAATGTGATCATGGTGTATGGCTGACATTTGCAAATATTCTCACCCTTGGGGCCTATACTATACCTGGTAGGTCATTTTGAGCTGTATAGGTGAATCTATTATAGTAGTTTTGCTTAATAACTTTGTCGTGCTAAATGATGGAACATTTATTGTTTTGACTGGAGAAGGAAATATATTGAGTCTACATTTTTGGTGGTTCTTGTGCTAGAGATTAAATAGGTTTTGAGATAGGCACATATTAGAGAAACAACTTCTTCAAAATCTTTCGAGTATACTATAGACTGTTTAAGCACAGCATTAGACAAATACATAGGTTATTTGCTTTGTTGCTTGGTGTCACTTAATTGACATATAGCAGATGCTGTGTAACTTGGTGTTAGTATAATGAGTAAATTTTGGTTGGCACGACTAGTCATGATTAATTTCACAGGTTCCTGTCAAGCTAATTATACTTAAAAACAAAGCTTCTGAAGAGCTCTACAAATTGAAACTCCTAGTCTTAAGAATTTTCTGATGGATAGCCCATTTAATTGTCGGCTCCAATATTGTGGAGTAGTTTGTAGCATTCTCAGCCAGAAGCTTTAGAATTTATTATACATTCTTCACTTTGGTATTGGTCTGCCTGTTTCTTAACAACTCTGCTTTTTGTCCGACACATAAATGAAAACTTTCATTGCTGAATCATACTCACACACACCAATAGACCTTCCTCTCAAGTTGCCTTTAAGCCAATTTCTTATGTTCTCCAATCAAGAGAAGAATGGTTAAGTTCTTTTCGTGTCTGTAGTGGGGTTTATAAAAATTGATATTCGGGGATCAAAGAGAACAAGCTGTCACATTGTGTGTGTGTTTATTTCCATTTTTGGAAGAAGGGGGGTGGGGGGTCATAACATATGAGAGCAAGGGATATCACCTTAGATTAGCGTTATCTTGCAATAAAGTGTGTGAACTTTATACGTGAATCTCCTGTACGACATAGATCAGGCATCTAGGCACATGTTTTATATAGTCCTCAGTTTGTCAATCTACCAAGATTGCTTAGGTTATAACAACGTTGTGATGGACAGGGATCGGTGGTATTATAGCTCAGAGATTAGAAGAACAGCTATTCCGTTGGCTCCGATCGGCAGAGCTTACTTGCGACCGTGCAGCACTTCTTGTTGCGCAAGACCCTAAGGTACAGAAGGATGAAAATACTATAAGAATTTGGTTGACTTGGACCTCGCTTTTTCATACAAATGTTTCATTATATTGATTTCTTTTCATGCACCTACAAGAGGTCGTCATGTCTGTTCTAATGAAATTAGCCGGAGGCTGCCCATCTATGGCCGATCAATTAAATGTGGATGCCTTTCTGGATCAAGCTCGTTCGTATGAGAAAGCAGCTTCAAGCCCAATTGGGTGGTATATAAGGTAAGCAGTAGGAAGTGCAGATGACCAGAAACTGGGATTTGTTGACTTAACTTGAAGGAGTGCCTGATATACTCATTCTTGTGTTCAGAAATGCTCAAACGAGGCAACTTTCACATCCTCTTCCTGTTCTACGCGCGAGAGAGATTGACGAGTGGTCCAGAAGCCAAGATTACAGATCTATTCTGCAGCGTGCAGTACAGAGCAATTCCTTGCAGAAAGTTTAGCATTGAGCTGAAGACGAAGCTTCAATTCTAAAACAGCTTGAACAGTAATTCTAGTAAAATGGTTAGTATGAACAGTGTCTTCAACTCAGATTCCTTAAACCTGGAGTTCGTTGATTTGAGTTCATTGTAGTTCTACTTATAGAATGTATGATTTGCTCTTTTTACGCACCTTGTTGTTCAGATCATTGCTGCAAGACATGTGAATGTGCTGGAGACGAAGTATTAGCTGCTGTAAAATCTCTGTTTATACCATGGAGATAATACTTCTTTGGGTTTTTCAGGTCAAGATTTTGTATATAAAAGATATGCTCGGTTACAACAAAGGTATTACGATACATCATACGGTGTTCTGATTTGTAGAATATGTTCCAGATTTACAAAGTATGCTTCTGTTAATGGAAGTGACAAATGTGAATACTCTTATTCCAATAAAATACCCAAACTGGATTGGAAGTATTGAGTTTTGAGTAACTGTTGACTTGGAACATGATTCTTTTAAGTTTAATAGCTTTCTTGTTTTCTTTTCTTACTGTTCTTTTGAACACGTTTTGTTGTTCTAGAAGAATATGTTTTTGCTAATGGCAGAAACAAATCCAAGCCCTTAACATTGCGTTACAAAAGTTAATCATAAGTCAGCTGTACTTTTTAGTGTTTATTCACATCCATGCTAGCTGAGAACATGTGACGGATACTGCAGTGATACCCCCCCCCCCCCCCCAAAAAAAAAAGAAAAAACTCCCAGTGCTCCTGCAAGTGGCGAGGTGATGAGTGAGGATATTGTCAACTTACAAGATTAGTTCTATAAGCAAAGAGACTTCTCGTACATAAAATGTGCATAATGCAGGAAATCATGCATTGATTAAAAGCACTACCAGAAGAAGCAAAATAGGTTGAAAAGTACTCTGCGCAAATGGTTTTGGTCCGTCAGAAGCTGACAAAACTACATCATCAACGACAGGACCACAAAGCACACCGTCTTTGCTCTGGCTTGGAATATAGCTTTGGAAACTTATTAGAGTTGGAGCTGATTCTGCCTTGAATACCATAGAGAAACCTCTGCTTGAACCAGTCCCATTGCTCTGTAGACTAAAGTTCTGAGCCACTGATCCAGCTTGAACCCCGACTACAAAGTTGCTCATGCACGAGTCATTAGCATCTCCTAGCATGAATTTTAGGCTATACTCGGAGCCCTCTGTAAGTGTTTTTGCTGTTTGGATGCCAGCTGAAACACCCGAGACAATTTCAATTGCAGCATTGCCTTGGGGCACGAAGTAGTTTTTGGAGTCTATGTATTTAACAGTTCCCATCACTGACCATAGCTGTAAAGCAGATCTTGCGACACTTGGTTCTGGATCAAGTAAAGTTCCCTTGGAATCGTCTAGGAAATCTGGACCTGACTCGAATCCACCATTGAGCAGCAGGTTACCTGTTTTCCCAGTATTTTGTTCCCACAACAACAAAATTATCAGTTTGTAAAAGAGAATCCCTCCCTCCCTCCCTCGCGCGCGCAGTTTCCACAAAATCGAACCACATTTGGCATTGTATCCTGATGTATTAATCTGTTCATATTAAATGGATTGAATTTCTACCGAGAACTTCATTAACTTCATTGCGATAGAAATATAAACTTTACAACCAAGACGAGAGAAGTGAGAGGGAAGTATATTTGCATACCTCTGGTCTGAGTGAGTGGTCCGATGGTCTTGAGTAGAAGCGAATCAACTAAGGGCCAAC
This sequence comes from Escallonia rubra, assembly GCA_033065855.1. Taxonomy (NCBI): domain Eukaryota; kingdom Viridiplantae; phylum Streptophyta; class Magnoliopsida; order Escalloniales; family Escalloniaceae; genus Escallonia; species Escallonia rubra. Next base: position 119,355 of record JAVXUO010000371.1, on the reverse strand, counting down.
AAATGGAATTGGAATCTGTTTCGGTAGCTTGGCTTTGAAACACAAGGTTAATGGATTCACCATCACCCCAGCTGCCCAAGTAGAGACCATAGCTTTCCCATGTTCCCTTCTCGTATCTCTGTTTCCAAGAAAACACAGAGGAACTATCTGGAGCTGAAACTACCAGGCTTGCATTTACAGAACAGTTCTGACCACCCAGGGATAGTGCAAAAGTAAGTAGGTATGACATTGAATCGCCATTCGCAATAAACGTTTGGTTGATCTTCCCATCTTGACCTAATCGTATAGCATGTCCACCTCCTGCTGCCAATGGTACATACTGGACTGTGCCTTCATATGTCCACCCGGGAATCGTGTTGTTTCCGTTCAAGAGCTCGATTGGCGCAGTGGAGTTTCCTGGCAAGTTTGATGGTGGCAGTTCAAAGTCTGGATTCTGCAGAAGAGCTGCGAACGATTGATAGCAAGTCAGCAACCACTTCAGAATCTAGAAAAGCTATCCGATGGAAACGTTTAGTAGGAAAATGACAAGAACATATTTATTACCTGCAGCTGATACAGCTATGAAGAGAAGTGGGATAAAAACCACTGTCGGCAGCATTTTCTGGTACTGGAGATAAATGAAAAAGTGTAAGGTTGACTATGTGAAATAAGACTGCAAACTTTAGGTGAAGTTGAATGCGAAACAAAAGCTGTAATGTATAGCTTAAAGGATGATTCAGTCTCACGGACATGAACGAAGGCAGAAGCACGTTCACTAACAAATTTTATTAACGTGGGTCATGCAAAAGCTGAAAACTATATTCTTTATATTTTCCATGAAGCCTGCATCAATGCATTAGGAGAAGGAGTCTGTCGTTGACCACCAAGTCCATCTAATATTCTACTTCCTCGGGTTACAGGGTCTTCTAGTGGTAAGGATTAGAAAAGGGTTATAGATTTGCAGTATGCCAAGTTCCATTGCTACTTCAACACCTCTAGCATAAAAAAGAGATTCTTTTACTTCGACTGCGCCCCTTAACCTTTCTGGTGTTTTTACATGCTTCTTTTCTTGTCTGCAGATTTTTATTATGGTTTTTCAAAGCAGCTTTCTGTTACAGGGATGCACCAAAAAGAAAAAGAAATCTCTTCAAGGAAAAGATAAAGTAATAAAGACCCGTATCTAGGTGGAATGGTTGCAACTTGTCAACTTAAGGTTGAATTTGCTGGACATTTAACTATCAGACAACAGTAACTCAGGGAAATAACAGAAGAAAAAAGTATGCAAATTGTACAATTGCTCACGTCCCAGCAAAACTTACCAATTTTGAATGAGAACACAATCGTCATCAGATCTGAATCTGGGTGTTAACAATTCGCCAGTTGGCATATGTAACACTAGTCAATGCACATATTTGAGAGAAGCAGAAGCAATACGCAGCAGAAAGAGAATGTTTCTGCTGTCTATGGTCAAAATAATGCATTCTCACCATTAAAATTCCAGACGAGATGCAGATAGAGGTTTTCAGAAGCCAATGGCACGTTCTTGATCAGACAGAGGCAATTCCAGACGAGATGCATTCTCACCATTGCTTCACCAGGGATGCTTCTACCACCACTTGCTACAAGAAGTCAACAACCAAGCGTGCTAAAACGAGAGCATTGCCCAGTAAGCGGCCTTAGAAAGGTGTAAACTATGAAAGATCCAGTAATGGCAAAACTCTGACCTTATAAGGCTCCTTACTATAGTAACAAAGCTAGCTTAAGCTGTCCATATGTACACCCTTCAAAGGAAATAACTCCAACTAAAACTGATAAGTGATAATGGTAGGGATAGAGTTTTCCATTGTAATGTAGCCAAAAGGAGAAAAAGGAAGAAGAAAGGTGGAAGTACTAAAAATGATTCTGCTAGTCTGATATGCTAAACACCAAAATTTGCATAACTAACTCTTCCTTTTCTCTGAGAGGGGGCGGGGCGGGTAAATAGCCTTTATGACCAGACAGAACGAGATTGCAAAATATCATTCACGCATATAGGCTAGACGATATTGATTTTTGTGGTCCTAAGAAGTGGCAAATCTGTCGGTCACTGTCCCAGTTTATTCCGGACACAGAAAACCTGATATCCACAGCTTTCGGGGCTTAACAATTTTTCTGAAAAATTTGCTATTACTTCCCCCCTAAAGGACATCCTTGCAAAGTGATCAATCGCATAGGCAATGTCATAGAAAATTTATGGGTCAAATACACGTAGGTATCCTGAAACTACCACTTTGTCTCAATTAAGGGTCCAAAAGTTTAATTTTTACACATAAGGGTCTATAACTCCAAATTTGCAACAAGTAAGAGCATCCGTCTAAATTTCTAACGGTTCAACCCTTTCCGTCAGGGGCATTTTTGGGATTCCATATTTGGTATTTGGTAATTCTTAACTAGGGTTACGAACATTTTTGCAGTTGTTTGGTAAACATCCAGATTACCTTTGCTAACCAGGGGTGCGGCACGGGGCTGCCGGCGGGGAAGGCGGGGGATGATGAAGAAGGGAAGAGAGGGAGAAGAGCGACGGGGCGTGGGGGATGCCGGCGATGGGGAGGTGCGTCAGTGAGGCCGTAGAGGCGACGGCGACGCTAAGGGGTGTGGCGTGGGGCTGCCGGCGGGGAGGGGGGATGTTGAAGAAGGGAAGGGGGGGAGAAGAGCGACGGGGCGTGGGGGATGCCGGCGATGGGGAGGTGCGTCAGTGAGGCTGTAGAGGCGACGGCGACGCTAAGGGGTGTGACGTGGGGCTGCCGGCGGGGAGGGGGGATGACGAAGGATGGAAGAGAGGGAGAATGGCGACGGGGTGTGGGGGATGCCGACGATGTGGAGGTGCGTCAGTGAGGCTGTAGAGGCGACGACGACGCTAAGGGGTGCGGCGCGGGGTTGCCGGAGGGGAGGGGGGATGATGAAGGATGGAAGAGAGGGAGAAGGGCGACGGGGTGTGGGGGATGCCGGCGATGGGGAGGTGCGTCAGTGAGGCCGTAGAGGTGATGACGACGCTAAGGGGTGCGGCGCGGGGTTGCCGGCGGGGAGGGGGGATGATGAAGGATGGAAGAAAGGAAGAAGGGCGACGGGGCATGGGGAATACCGACGATGGGGAGGCGCGACAGTGAGACCATAGGAGGGGCGGCGGCGACGCCAAGGGTTGCGGCGCGAAGAAGGAGATGAGGGATTAGGGTTGAGAGATAGAGGCAGTGTGCGGGTTGGGTGGATGGATCGGGCAATGGGTTACGGGTCTAGGATTGGACCCTGGCTTTGTTAAAGGAAGAGATGCGTGAATGGGTCACACGCGGGTCGGGCGGGTTCTGCACTGTGTTTTCTTTTGAGTTTTTTTTTTTTTGCAGCCCTAAGGGGATTTCTCAAATATGGAATTCCAAAAATGTCCCTGACGGAAAGGGCTGAACCGTTAGGAATTTAGACGGATACCCTTACTTGTTGCAATTTTGGAGTTACAGGCTCTAATGTGTAAAAATTAAACTTTTGGACCCTTAATTGAGACAAAGTGGTAGTTTCAGGGTACCTACGTGTATTTGACCCAAAATTTATCATCTTTTCTCAACGTGTCTACTCACCCTGATAATATGGCAACCAAACTGTCCTATTCAGAGTATCTACGGTCAAGTATATATGTACCTAATCCATGGCCTACAACAGGCAGGATATACTAGTCTGAAAACAGTACTCCCCAAACCAGTGGTTTTTAAACCTCAGGGCGTCCTAAGGTGTCCTGGCAGAAAAAACACATCAATGGAGTCAAGTACCCCAAGCTCTAGGGAAATAGGAAGAGCCCACTGCCAAGCACCAAGCACCAAGCACCAAGCACCAAGAAACCATAATCCTTTCTTGTAACCAGAGTCCCTACCATCTTTCATCTTCATCCTACGTGCTGTTCAACCAAATCTGTGTCTAATTCGGCACGCATAAATATTCATTTCAACAATTGCTGTCTACTAGGCTCCACCCAGGTGTTTTCTTCAAGCTTCCTTCTTTCATCTCTTTCCTCAGCCTGGAAACATCCTCCCATCGTCCAGCCTCGGCATACATGTTAGACAAGACCACATAGACACCATGATTATGAGGATCCAATACAATAATTTCCTTCACCACTCGTTCAGCAATCTCAATATTTCCATGGTTCTTACAAGCACCCAACAGGGATCCCCAGATCATTACATCGGCTTTCCACACCATTCTCTTTATCAGCTCCTCAGCCTCTAGCAGATTCCCACTTCGCCCAAGAAGATCAACCATGCACCCATAGTGCTCTATCTTTGGCTCAACTCCATACACCCTTTTCATAGACTGAAAAATCACACGACCGAAGTCGAGAAATCCAGCATGGCAGCAGGCCGATAAAACGCCAACAAACGTAATGACATTCGGCACAACCTGCTCTTTCTCTAGTTCACTGAAGAGATCAAGTGCTTTTTCAGCATGACCATGAACTGCCAAGCCACAAATCACTGCATTCCAAGTCGCAATGTTCCTTTCGGGCATGCAACGAAAACACTTCTCAGCCATGGAAATCGCGCCATTCTTGGCATACATGTTCACCAACGCCGTTCCAAGTATCACCCCCACTTCAATCCCTCTCTCCTCCATATAAACGTGAATCCTCTCACCCAAATCTAAAGACCCTGACTGAGCACAAGCCGAAAAAACAGACGCCAAAGTCACCCCACTAGGCTCAAACCCATCCGCAATCATTCGATCAAAAAGCACCAATGCCTCATCACCGCAATTGTTTTGGGTATACCCGCATATCATCGTTGTCCAAATACTCAAATTTTTCTCCAGCATTTCATCGAACACCTGACGTGCATCCTGCATAATCCTACAAACAGTGCACCCTCTAATCAAACCATTAACAACATGCAAATCTAAATCCAACCCGAATTTCAAGACATGGGTATGCACTTGTTTAAGACATCCAATTGACCTTACATTAGCACACGCTTTGAGAGCAAACGGGAATGTGTGCTTGCCCGGTCCAACACCGGCCCTTCGCATCTTAATATAAAGAAGCAGGGCTTCACGAGGGTTATCAGGGCTATTGGCTTGGGCTCTAATGAGGGTGTTCCACATAAACGAATTGGGCTCTTGGGTGCTACTAAAGAGTCTGATGGCGTAATCGAAGTCGCCATTTTCTGAAAGAGCGCAAAAGGAGAGTAAACGGCTGGCGGCGAAGTTGTCGTGGATGCGGGCGGAGACGACCATCTGGGCGTGGAGTTGGTGGAGTTGGCGCATTGATGTGCATTTGTCTGCGAGGAGGGAGTAGTGTGGAGGCTTTGGTGGTGGGCGAGGAAGAGGCGCGATGGTGCATAGTGAAGCAGAGAAGAGTTTCCTGAAGCAGGGTGCTTTTCGCGGGAACATTCGGTCATGGAGTTTGAAGAAGAATCTTCATTGTTTGTGTCTGCTTTGTTCAGTGACGTCGTGTATTAGGTGCGAAAATGGTAGGCAAATTACCACTTACATGTGGTGAAAATACGGAAACAAAGCTACTCTTATGGTATCAGTTTTTTAGCATCAAATTTTCAATTTTAGCGACTCTTGTGTGACACTGACTCTCTTTTCCGTTTTCTCTTTTTGAATGAGATATTAAATCGTATCTGTATGCATGACATCATCTTTCATATGTATTTTGGGTGTCTTCGGTTAGCCGAGCTTCATTATCTTCCGGTAATAACGACACCACAATCTTCCCACCGCGATAGCTGTGAGGGAGAAGATGATGTGAAGACAATACATGAAAAGTGATCAGAGAATAAATAAAGTTTATGGGTCATTATGCAATTGCATCCAACTTAAAGTGTATATGAATCATTAATATCTAAAAATAAAACAATCTAATAAGCTTATTAAAAAACCTTACCAGTTCATGCAATGAGATGAGATAAAAATATCTAAAAAAAACTTATCATACTGTTTTACAAAAGAAAAAAAAAAAAAAAAAAAAGGAAAAATCATAACAACATTCCTTTTCAAAACTAGTTACTCCGTATTATATATGCACAAAAAATTATGACGTACCTAAAAATAGAAAACATGTACAAGAATTAGAGATACGTTGACATACAGAGCTTATTGTTGTGGTTTTACCATTGGAAATTATAAAGTCAAGAAACTCCCCCTATGATGGATGACATTCATGTGCGGCAACGCATGTGTTGTATCTTGTACATTATTAACAATACAATGAGTGTTATTAGCTTAAAAAAATAGTGTCAAATTGGACTACTATCTACATTGTTAGTAAGCGACAATTTATAACTTCAGAACCTGATAGTACGTGATTTATTGGGAACCCATCAACGCGCTCAACTTCAATCAACTATGTAAATCGGTTAATGTATGGATTATCGCATCTCCTATAACACATTTAGTGCGGCTATAAATGATTGCCAACGCGTGTATTGACTCTTGTTGGGTATTTCCAGCAACCCAAAAAAGGAATGCTCCTACTCTTTTTCAAAATTTGATTTTTCTTCGAACAAGAAATTTCATCAACTTAGAACCAAAGTACGACTAGACGGGCACTAATCCGACAATCAATCACTTGAAAAATCAATTGCGTGCTTGCATTTTGTTGCTAAAGCTAGAAGTTTATAGCCACAAAAAAGTAAACGTTGTTGTAATGAAAACAAAGATAAATGACTTTACATCTATTAAAGTTTTACGGTCTTTTGTTACTATATACAAAAATCCCGAGTTGATGATTTTTTCAAATGAAAAATTTGTGGCTGTTATCGAGGTTGTAGGAAGACAATTACAATCTCCCACATAGTGACAATTAATTGTTATTAAATATATTTAATGACTTTTATTCAGTAATGTTAAAAAAGTGTTATTAAGAATTGTCACTGAAAAGATAGCAAAAAAGTCGCTAAAGATATTTAGCTACCTTTATTTATCGCTACATAAAAATTATATTTATCTTTTTGCAATCGATCAAGATAGTTGCAAAAATTTATCGTTTTCAAATTTACTCGACAATCAATATCGTATCAGTAACAGTCGAGCCGGCCGGTGCAGGTGATACTGGTCAAGATATTATGTTTTGTACCGGTTCCTTAAAGAATATAAAAGTAACGAATTTTATTAAATTTTTTTATAAATTGACCATATAAAGACAAAATTAAAATATATTTTAAGTTCTATTATACCAATCAAAGCCTTTGTAGCCGTTTACTCATAATACTCACTTAACTTTGATTAGTTTTTGTTCATAACCTATTCTGGACCGCACCCCAGGGCCCGCTAAGAGATCCTAGTGGCACGACACGTCACCCATTTGGCGGTCAACATCGCTCAACAAGATTGCTCGGTCAAAGTGCTCCGCGCCTTAGGCATTTAAACGGCGATCGAAAGTGCATTTCCCCCCCGAGGGGTCGGCCATCCCCCTAAGAAGGGGGTCGGCCACCCACTTTGTAAGGGGGTCGGCCACCCCCCTGAGAAGGGGGTCGGCCACCCACTTTGTAAAGGGGTCGGCCACCCCCCTAAGGAGGGGGTCGGCCACCCAAGGGGGTCGGCCACCCCAAGGGGGTCGGCCACCCAAGGGGGTCGGCCACCCCAAGGGGGTCGGCCACCCCAAGGGGGTCGGCCTCCATTTCCCTGCGAAGGGGGGAACTTGACGAGTGGCACTGACTTCGCGCTCCAACAACACTCAGACGTTATCTTCAGTAGCGCGACGCTCTGTCGCAGGCTCAATCAGACTGACGGGGCTCCGGCCCTCACGGCGGGACGGGCTTGCAACCATGAAGCCCTCGCCGGCTCAATCAAACTCGCAGCGGGACGGGCTCGCAACCATGAACCCCTCGCCGGCTCAATCAAACTGACGGGGCTCCGGCCCTCGCGGTGGGACGGGCTCGCAACCATGAAGCCCTCGCCAGCACTATCGACCGACGGGCTCCGGCCACCGCGGGAACACTCAACCGGGGGCTCCGGCCCTCACCAGCACAATCAACCGACGGGCTCTGGCCCTCGCGGGCATAATCAACCGGAGGCTCCGGCCCTCGCCAGCACAATCAACCGACGGGCTTCAGCCACCGCGGGAACACTCGACCGGGGGCTCTGGCCCTTGCCAGCACAATCAACCGACGGGCTCCGGCCCTCGCGGGCACAATCAACCGGAGGCTCCGGCCTTCGCAACAAGGAGGGGCTTACAACCCTAAGGCCATCGCCGGCACAATCACCCGACAGACTCACGGGGGGCTCCGCTCGTAGTGCTACGGCACGAGGACCCCTCGCCACGGACTCTGAGTATCAAGCTGTGAGCATGTGCGCTCATGTTATCATCGATCATCGGCACCGCCAGGGCAATGACCCCGCGAGTCACTCCGGGACGGGAGCAGGTCCTCGGAGGGCATCGTGGCCGGCACGCCTAGCAGTTGGCTGCAGGGGCAACCCTCACCACTGCCAGGATCTCGGCGCGTCTCTTGACGCATCTCGTGGGATTCAGCAAGGGCTTGGACTGGAGGCTGGGGCAACGGGCTACTCTGACCATGCTACCGCAGTGTGGTCAGTCTCCTCAGACAGGCAGAGGGACGCTGCAAGGGCAGGGCGGCACGAACTCGGGGACCGGCAATTCGACGGACAATCAAGACTGCGGGACCCTCTACGGCGACGTGTCGCTCCCGGAGGACGACACGTGTCGGCTGATGACACGCGCGCATTTGTGCCTATATATAGTGGACTTTGGAGCTTATTCAAGGACTTCTCTCTCATTTCAACATTTCACTTTCTCTCTCTAAAGCTCATTCTCTCTGGCTTTCTAGTGAGAGAAAGACATTTGGATCCCTGACATCGGACTCTTGACGCTGCACCCTTGACACGGACTGTCAACCGCTGGCCCTGTTCGTCGTCACCCTGCCTGCGCGGCGCTGCCAGCCCTCGCGATCTGTCTGGGGAGCCTTGCTCTCAGCCCTTACTCCATCCTTGCTGTCTCCCACTTTGCCTACTTGGAAGCCAACGCAGACTGCATCCCTTGTGGCACCTCACGTTGCAAGCGAACCACCTTTCCTCGGCAACATTTGGCGACTCTGCTGGGGAGGTGAGCATCGTGTTGCAGTCTGCCACACCCGAGCGACCATGCCCGTACAAGGGAGAGCTACCAGGTCAACCAGCCAAGGCCTCAACCCCACTATCCAAGAGGAGCGTCGCCTTGACGACCAAGAGGGGACTAGCGATACACGCCTCCAAGATCCTCCCACACCTGACGTGCAAGTTGCAGTCAATGCGGCCATCCAGCAGTTCACTCCCACCATAGCCAGCCTACAAGACTCGCAGACCACTCTCATCGCCGCCATTATGGAAATGCAAAGATCTATACAGGCATTGGCCTCGCAACAACCCAGTGCACCAATCCGACCTTCAGGACCTGGGTTGGCTCCTGACGCCGCTCAGGCCACAGTGTCGCGACCACCGCTGCCTCGATCATCCAGACCCTTGGCGATAGGACTCGCGGCATCTTCACCACCTATAGCTGATACACCGCATCCCGTGATGCCGTCACACAGACCGCAAGCAGACCTCGGACCAGTATTGCAACAAGTCCTCCCTGTTGTTGCACCTCAACATGTGCCAGCCAGAAGCTCTTCCAAAACCCACGAATCCATTGAGATGGAACCTAACCCCTACACAACGGAACAACATCAAACAATCGGTCAACTAGTGGATATGTCTCGCCCACCCAACCATACCACCATACACTTGCCATTATCAGCACATGTCGTATATCACCCTTCAGTTGTTCCTGCTCATCAAGTTACCCCGTCAGGGGGCTCGGGGGCTCGCGGTGCCCTAGCCAGCCACCAACCCTTTGTTGGCCATGAAGAACCATCGTCCTACTATGTCTCCAAGTCAGACTTCGACGCACTCCTCCACCGACTGTCACAGAATTCTGCACTCGACTCATCGGCCCAACTGACAGGCCATGCGCCATATGCCAACGACACAGCCATCACACCATACCCACTCAAATACAAGCAACCCGCCTTTGCGCTCTTTAACGGACGCGAGGGCAACGCCCGTGAGCACTTAACAAGATTCGTCGGCTCATTAGAGCAATATGGCCCGGGTGACACTTTGAAGCTTCGGGAATTTCACAAGTCCTTGACTGGCCTTGCCTACTCTTGGTACCACAAGATCCCTGACGGCACTATCCACTCCTGGTCTGACATGGTTCAGCTCTTCCATGACAAGTTTCACTATGAGACGGAACGTGTGACCATCGTTGAAATTGCCGGAATCCGTCAAAACCCCGGGGAGGACCTCAATGCCTATGTTACGCGATTTCATCACAAGTGCTTGGAGTGCACTGACTTTAGTAAAGATGAGACCCTTGTCCCCATTTGTATCAAGAACATGAAAGACACCTACAGGGTCTACCTCGAAAACCTCCAACTTCAGTCTTGGGGACATCTCAAAGAAGCCGCACGACGCACATATGACTCAGTCGGTTCGTCAAAGACCCCGAAGCCCCAAACTCAGTTCGTCTCGGCCGTGACAATAGCAGCAACCAGTAACGACGACACCAGCCGCAAGCGTCAGTCCCAAAGAAGGGATGAACGCCCTGACAAGAGAGGGCAGCCGACACCTGCCCCAGAATACCCGTGTGACTTGAAGACTGTCAGTGATCTCCTCGAGACATGGATCGACGACAATGCCATAACCCTGCCCAATGTCGATAATGAACCTACCCCGGAAGACTTAACCCGTCCCAACTACTGCCCATATCACCGGAAGGTCGGTCACGGTCTCAAGTGGTGTAGGGGCCTCAAGTTCGTCTTCGCAGACAAGATTGCATGTGGCGAACTCAAGCTCTAAGTCCGGAACATGTGAACCAACCACCCAAGTCCTAGCCTGCCCTAAGTGCATTTTCTACACTTGTATTTTTTCCGTCATTTCGCCACTTTTTATGTACTCAATCCCCATGTACCCCCGCATATCGCCTACTTTTGTTATCAATGAAGTTGCATTTCCCATACTTAGAGAATTTTTCATGCTATATTGCTCTTGCACAAGTTTTCTGGCACCACCTTCGATGCCATCACCCAGTCCCTTGGGGGCTTCACCACTCCCTAACCCCTTCTGCCTCACATTGCAGCAACTTGGTACGTGGTGCGCGGGGTGGCTCGAGCCACGCTAGCTATCGCCTATGTGACTTAGTCGGTCGTCCATACCTGCCCGCCATCCTAAGTCCCCACTCCCTCTCATCTCAACCCCTCGTGGTCGCCATTGCCTCCTCATGCCCTTTTCCTTTCTTTTCCAGACTTAGAAAAATTTCTTCGTTTTTCGCGGACGGGTCATCACCCCCCGCGGCTTTGCTCGACACCCTCTTCACTTTTCAACACTTAGAAAAATTTCTTCATTTTTCGCGGATGGGTCATCACCCCCGCGGCTTCCCTCGGCTCCCTCTTCCCTTTTCCAGACTTAGAAAATTTTCTCCGTTTTTCGCAGACGGGTCATCACCCCCGCGGCTTCACTCGGCTCTCTCTTCACTTTTCCAGACTTAGAAAAATTTCTTCATTTTTCGCGGTCGGGTCACCCCTTGCGGCTTTCCTCGGCACCCTTGCCCCAGCTCAACACTTAGCCAATTTTTTTCGACACTTGAAAATTTTCTTGACACTTAGTTTTTTTCGAACCTCCCTCGCACCCTATTTGCTCGTGGTCGGATCATCACCCTCCCATCCTCATTCTACACTTAGAAAAAAAAAAAAAATTCACCCTCCGTTGCTCTCTCCAACACTTGGAAAAATTTTCAACGAAAATTTTCATCTCTCCAACCTCCCTCTTTCTCTCCCTTTCACTTCGAACTTATTCTTCATCCAGAATTTTCACCCCCCCCTCATGCTACTTTTATAGGCTCCCAAAAAAAAAAAAATATATATATATATATATAATAATAATAATAATAATATCGCATTTCTCTTTCTTTTTTCCAAGTCAAACAGCAAATGAAGAACGGGCCGAACCCTACCCGCGAGGGCCCCCGACCCGCCCCCCCCCCGCCCAGTTTTCTCTCTCTTCCATCAGTCTCCAGCGGGTCAGCCCATATGCCCGTTTACCCCGACCGCTCCGACTCGTTTCCTAGCAACCCTAACCCGCACAAAACCCTCATCTTTTCTCTCTCTTTCCATGCGCCGCAGCACACCATGCGCCGACACCAGCCACCTACGGCCTCCTTGCCGCGACTGCTCACCGCCGGCCGACCCTCCCCCGGTGTCGCCTTCCCTCCACCGCCGACCTCCACTCTCCCCCGACTCCGGCCGGCCGAAGCAGCCCCGCCGCGCCGAGCTTCCCGCATTCTTCTTCCTTCTTCCCAAAAAACTTCAAGACCGCCGACCCACCACCGCCGCACCCTCTGCCATCCCGACCCCCTCATCCCCGCCGACCACCCTTCGGCCTCTCTCTCCCTCTTCCCTAATCCCGCAAGCCCCCACGGCGCCATGGCAGGCCTTGCCGCCGCCGACCCCTCTTCCCCTTCGCTTTTTTTCTTCTTGCTTCGGCCACTCTCCCCGCGACCCCCCCTGGCCGACCCAACTCCCGCCGACCCCCCCTGCTATCCCGACCCCCCCTGGCCGACCCCCCCTCGGCCCCTCTCTCTCCCTCTTCCCCGACCCCGTAAGCCCGCCGTCGCGCGGCCGAAAGCGCTGCGCCGCCGACCCTCACCACCCCGCCGACCCCATGGCCGACCCACCCACCTTCGGCCACCCTCTCGGCCACTCTCTTCGGCACTTACCCATCGCACCAACACCACCATCTTCATGGCCACGTCCACTCGTGACGGCCGAACAACATCTATCGCCCGGGCAACGTCTTAGCGACCTTCGTCGCCCGTCGCCCGGACGCCGTTTTCGCGACCCTCGTCGCCAGCGCTCATGCACTCTCTCCGCGACGCTCGTCGCCTATCGCCCGGGCAACGTCTTCGCGACCTTCGTCGCCCGTCGCCCGGACGCCGTTTTCGCGACCCTCGTCGCCAGCGCTCATGCACTCTCTCCGCGACGCTCGTCGCCTATCGCCCGGGCAACGTCTTCGCGACCTTCGTCGCCCGTCGCCCGGGCGCCGTCTCCGCGACCCTCGTCGCCCGCGCCCGTGCGCTATCTCTCCGCGACCTTCGTCGCCCGCGCCCGTGCGCTATCTCTCCGCGACCTTCGTCGCCCGCACGCCATCTCCACGACATTCGTCGCCAACACACCATCTCCGCGACCTTCGTCGCCCGCATCCGCGCGCCATCTCCGCGACATTCGTCGCCCGTGTCCGCGCGCCAGCTCCGCGACTCTCGTCGCCAGCGCACCAGCTCCGCGACTCTCGTCGCCAGCGCACCAGATCCGCGACTCTCGTCGCCAGCGCACAATCTCCGCGACTCTCGTCGCCCGCGCACCATCTCCGCGACCTTCGTCGCCCGTATGACACCTCCGCGACTCTCGTCGCCCTTGTGCCATCTTCGTGACCTTCGTCGCTAGCGCCCGCGCACCACACTCTCACACGTCGTCATGCCCATGCGCCACGCCACTGATACATCCATCCCACTGGCTCTATGTCGCACTACGTGCCCCAGGCACCAAGTATCGTACCGCGACACTCGTCGCCGCTCTCATGCACCATTCTCATGATAAGCGCCCCCGGCACCAAGTATCGTACCGCGACACTCGTCGCCGCTCTCATGCACCATTCTCATGATAAGCGCCCCCGGCACCAAGTATCGTACCGCGACACTCGTCGCCGCTCTCATGCACCATTCTCATCATATGTGCCCCCGGCACTAAGTATCGTCCCGCGACACTCGTCGATGCTCTCATGCACCACCGGGCACTAGGTATTGTCTCGCGACGGTAGTCGCCGCACCCGTGCGTCATAATCATATTACATGCCCACCGGGCACCGCACTCATTCACCACCCCATGCGCACCTTGCCTTGGTCGTGCAACATGCTTCAACCCACTCTCCGGAGTGTGCAACATCCCGCGGGAATAGACGACTCCTCCGGGACACATATTTTCAACTCCCCTTCCGCCAGGTAGACGGCTCCTCCGGGATGCTACCTCGGCCAGTCGGGTAGACGGCTCCTCCGGGATGCTACCTTGACGCGCTCCGAGTGCTCTGGCACAAGGACTCCTCGCGGCGGGACGGGCTCACAACCTTAAAGCCCTCGCCGGCACAATCAACCGGGGGCTCCGGCCCTCACCTGCTCAATCAAGCGACGGGGCTCCGGCCCTCGCATCCGGGATGGGCTCACAACCTTATAGCCATCGCCGTCTCAATCAAAGCGACGGGGCTCCGGCCCTCGCATCCGGGATGGGCTCACAACCTTATAGCCATCGCCGTCTCAATCAAAGCGACGGGGCTCCGGCCCTCGCATCCGGGATGGGCTCACAACCTTATAGCCATTGCTGACACAATCAACCGGGGGCTCCGGCCCTCGCAGCGGGCTTTAAGCACTAAGCGACGACCATGCCGAGTGCATCCAACATCGTTTCTGCGTACGGCGCCCGCTCGGGTTTCCCCTCCGCGCACCCCGCACGCAGGGGGCTTATGTTCATAACCTATTCTGGACCGTACCCCAGGGCCCGCTAAGAGATCCTAGTGGCACGACACGTCACCCATTTGGCGGTCAACATCGCTCAACAAGATTGCTCGGTCAAAATGCTCCGCGCCTTAGGCATTCAAACGGCGATCGAAAGTGCATTTCCCCCCCGAGGGGTCGGCCATCCCCCTAAGAAGGGGGTCGGCCACCCACTTTGTAAGGGGGTCGGCCACCCCCCTGAGAAGGGGGTCGGCCACCCACTTTGTAAAGGGGTCGGCCACCCCCCCTAAGGAGGGGGTCGGCCACCCAAGGGGGTCGGCCACCCCAAGGGGGTCGGCCTCCATTTCCCTGCGAAGGGGGGAACTTGACGAGTGGCACTGACTTCGCGCTCCAACAACACTCAGACGTTATCTTCAGTAGCGCGACGCTCTGTCGCAGGCTCAATCAGACTGACGGGGCTCCGGCCCTCACGGCGGGACGGGCTTGCAACCATGAAGCCCTCGTCGGCTCAATCAAACTCACAGCGGGACGGGCTCGCAACCATGAACCCCTCGCCGGCTCAATCAAACTGACGGGGCTCCGGCCCTCGCGGTGGGACGGGCTCACAACCATGAAGCCCTCGCCAGCACTATCGACCGACGGGCTCCGGCCACCGCGGGAACACTCAACCGGGGGCTCCGGCCCTCACCAGCACAATCAACCGACGGGCTCTGGCCCTCGCGGGCATAATCAACCGGAGGCTCCGGCCCTCGCCAGCACAATCAACCGACGGGCTTCAGCCACCGCGGGAACACTCGACCGGGGGCTCTGGCCCTTGCCAGCACAATCAACCGACGGGCTCCGGCCCTCGCGGGCACAATCAACCGGAGGCTCCGGCCTTCGCAACAAGGAGGGGCTTACAACCCTAAGGCCATCGCCGGCACAATCACCCGACGGACTCACGGGGGGCTCCGCTCGTAGTGCTACGGCACGAGGACCCCTCGCCACGGACTCTGAGTATCAAGCTGTGAGCATGTGCGCTCATGTTATCATCGATCATCGACACCGCCAGGGCAATGACCCCGCGAGTCACTCCGGGACGGGAGCAGGTCCTCGGAGGGCATCGTGGCCGGCACGCCTAGCAGTTGGCTGCAGGGGCAACCCTCACCACTGCCAGGATCTCGGTGCGTCTCTTGACGCATCTCGTGGGATTCAGCAAGGGCTTGGACTGGAGGCTGGGGCAACGGGCTACTCTGACCATGCTACCGCAGTGTGGTCAGTCTCCTCAGACAGGCAGAGGGACGCTGCAAGGGCAGGGCGGCACGAACTCGGGGACCGGCAATTCGACGGACAATCAAGACTGCGGGACCCTCTACGGCGACGTGTCGCTCCCGGAGGACGACACGTGTCGGCTGATGACACGCGCGCATTTGTGTCTATATATAGTGGACTTTGGAGCTTATTCAAGGACTTCTCTCTCATTTCAACATTTCACTTTCTCTCTCTAAAGCTCATTCTCTCTGGCTTTCTAGTGAGAGAAAGACATTTGGATCCCTGACATCGGACTCTTGACGCTGCACCCTTGACACGGACTGTCAACCGCTGGCCCTGTTCGTCGTCACCCTGCCTGCGCGGCGCTGCCAGCCCTCGCGATCTGTCTGGGGAGCCTTGCTCTCAGCCCTTACTCCATCCTTGCTGTCTCCCACTTTGCCTACTTGGAAGCCAACGCAGACTGCATCCCTTGTGGCACCTCACGTGGCAAGCGAACCACCTTTCCTCGGCAACAGTTTTATATATGAGAACTTTGATCATATTTTTTCATCTATACGATGTACTGTTTTACACACATGTGCATGAGCACAACACACGCGCACGCATAAAAATAGTTTATTCTTGAATTTAAAGACGTTATTATCGAACAAACAGCTTAATGTTGCATAAGAATTTGAGAATAAGATCATTGAAAAGAAAACAATTTAAGAAAAAATAATTCAATTGAATAAGCTATTTGTTTCTAATGTCACAGTATGGAAACAAATAACTTATACAAGAACCAATAGTTTATTTAAAAACTAACGTAATTCCAGCTCTACAGTATAAACAATTTATTTTAGAACAGATGTGAGTAAAAAAGTGGGTGTGTGTGTGTGTGTGTGTGTGTGTGTGTGTATATATATATTGTTATTTCGTGAATGAGTCAATATTATAAATATATATTATTAATAAAAAGTTTGAAACAGTACTGATACTATTTTATTAAAAATATATGCATTCCGATAATGTATTCATATCCAATGGACAGACTACTAAATTCCCCCACAGAAAGCAAATGAAAACCGCCCAGTCTTTGTCGAGTCGTGGGTACCGAGGTGAGAGAGAGTGCATCCAAGGGGGATTCCCATTACTGAGCATGGGCCATTGTGATCGGTGACGACAACAAGGTTACCCACAAAGCCCACTTAAATTTGTTCTAGAATTTGGACATTCCCTTTTGGAACTGGTTGGCTCGTGTCTGTACTGCCGCTGGCTCTCCACAGATTTCCGCTAATCCAAAGAAACACACACACACCCCGTTCTCTTGCATTCCTCTTCCTGGGAAGCTGAGAAATGCCCGGAGTAAGCGGACCATCTGATTATTCACAAGAACCCCCTCGCCACCCCTGCTTAAAGATCAATGCCAAGGCGAGCATACATACTCTCTTTTCTTTCTCCTTTTCTGATTATTGCTATAGAAATCAATTCGATACCGTTCTGTAATAGCAATTGGTATCTTTTTCTGATTATGTGCATGGATAAACATCCCAGTATGTGATTGCACGTTTCTTGATCATACCATCCTACATCTTTTTGGAAGAAAAGTTGAAATATAAAGGGAATTAGGAGGAACTTGCGGGTCGGTTTTCAATCCTCGTAATTGGCGTATACAACGCGCAATGGTTTGTTTGTTTCGCTTAAGAAGTGTCCTTCGGGCTCTTGTTACGTTGGCTCGTTAATGTTAGGTTCTGTTGGATATATTAATGTTATGAAGGATATTTGCTTACTCAACTATGTCCGGCGGTCTGTAAGATGCTGTACCATACTCGGATGCGTTATAGACGTCACTGCCAAATAGACCAAGTCGTGTGCAAAGCATGCTCCTCCCGTTCTAACTCCCATTTTCGGTACAGGAGCCTTTTAATGCTGAGCCACCTCGATCAGCTTTGATTTCTTCGTATGTGACTCCTGTGGACTTCTTCTACAAGAGAAGCCATGGACCGATACCAATCCTTGACAACATAGATAGGTCAGACACGCTATCCTGTTCCGTCTTCATATACTCAATCTTTAGTGCATTTGGAACTTAATTGAGTTACGACTGACTCAAAACCTTTTGGTTGAACAGATATTGCGTTTCCATATCTGGTTTAATTGGAAAACCAAAAGATATATACATGACAGATATTTGGTGAGTAATGGACCATGGTTGCGTAGGTTGTGCTATCTATAGTGGTGCAGAATTTCTCAAGTGAGTTACTAACACTTTTTAAAATAACAGGAAGCTTCCAAAGTATAACGTCACAGCCACTTTACAGGTATGCTTTACATATCTTCAGCATTGTGTGATCTAAACCTATTTTCCACAAGCTTGGAACGAGGATAAAATGATGAGGCTTTTTCTTGCTTAAAAGTTATCAGTGTGTTGATTGGTTTCTCTCTTTTTGAGTCCTACAGTGTGCTGGTAATAGGAGGACTGCCATGAGCAAAACCAGAACGGTCAAAGGAGTTGGGTGGGATGTTTCTGCTATAGGAAATGGTTAGTTTTCTTCATCATGGGTCCAATATCATGTGTTCACTTTCTTCGCATGAATAGCTTCTTTATTGGTGTTGGAAAGGGAAGAAATTTGAGGTTCTTAACATGAATAATCCTTAAACAATCTGCCAGCAGCAGATTTTAGTATTTTGTATTGCGCTTACAATCTGCCAGCAACCCAACTGCACTCACCTTTCAGTGCACGAATGATTGTGGCAAAAATGGATTGAGTTCTATTTTGGTTTCCGATGCTAAAATGGACAGTTTTTCTTGTGCATTCAGCATTTCAGACGACTCAGTCCATGTAAGTTCAATTAGCAGAAGGGAGTTTTTGAGGTTTTTGGAGCTGTCTTTAACTTAAAGGCGTCTTTTTGTCTTCTCTTCTTGGCTGGGTTGAGGAGGACTTTTCCACCTTGACCCCCTTTTGCCTAATTGCACAGCTTCTGGCTGAGTTTGTGTCTTCCTTTCCGGGTTCCACCCCCTTTTGGCACTGTGTTCTGAAAATACTTTCACTAATAAATAAGAAAGTAGAAGGACAACATATTCTAGCGAAAGTGCATGAGAACCAGCTAGAACGTCTACTTATTTAAAGCTCATGCTTCCTGATACATATCATTTTAGTTGAGATAATACAGAAAGTATCTCCCTCACTTTAGCTGCATGACCCAAGCTGATTATGTCTAGGGAATAGCTCCAGCAACAGTAATAACAAACATTTTAAGATATATGTAGTGGTGCATTCTATTTTCTATGTTTAAGATCCATTTGGTCATCCTGGATGAAGGTGCCTTGTGAGTTACGGCGGAGATGGAAGTTGGCACCTTTTTGCCTTTTGTGGGTCATTTGGAAAGAAAGGAACAGGTGCACTTATGATGGAGCGGAGTTGCCTTGGCATCTGCTTCATGCTGTTTTCTTGAGTCTTCTTTCTTTCTTTTTTTCCTTGCTGAAATCAGACTTTCCGTCGTCAGATGTGGCCTTTTTAGATTTTGTAGACGAGTTTTGCCTGTCTTCACATTGGATGAAGAACGGGGTTCCCATTTCTTAGCCGGAAAGATATGTGGCCATGAAAGGGGGATTTTTGGGGCTGCGGTGTAGCTATTTGGATTACCTTTTGTGCAGTTCCTTTTATTCTGTCTTGTGATACACTCCTTGTGTATGTGGGTTTACCCTCCCTTACAAATACACACACTCGTATGTGTACTTTTTATGAATTAGAGTGCATATTGGTAGCTCTATATCCATTTTGTACAATTCCCCAAAATATGTTTGCGTGAATCAGCACAAACATGAGCTAAAAACATATAAGGTTGTTGCGTATGCATGTGCGTGACCGTCTGTTAAGGACCAAAAGCTCTTTCCCCTCACATTCATATTCTTGAGTGTTCTCTTATGATGATTTTCTTTTTGCTTTGTGTCGGTATTAAGCAAAGCAATAAGGGTGCATTTTTATCATCTTGCATTATAGATGGGAGATAAGCTTTGACCATTGTGTCTATGAGATTATGTCAAATGGTGGTGGTGTTCTTATATCAATGTTTTACTATGTTCAGGAATCTTATAATGTTACCATGACTAGCCTTACATAGCTTATGTCTAAGTTATCCCCTGTTAGAAATGTGTATCTCCTGGAGAGTGTAATTTGAACATTTATTTCTAACCTCGTACTTTCTACGTATGCGTTACAGCTGTTTGGGGTGGGGCCAAATTGGCAGATGTACTTGAACTGATTGATATAAGCAATTGTACAAGTACAACACCATTTGGTGGAAAGCATGTCGAATTTGTGAGCGTTGATAAGTGTAAGGTATTGCCTTGGCCTCTCTGATCTTGTCCATGAAACTATGTAGGTTCTTTCTTCTTTCTCGTCCTCTCCTCTCTGATTCACTGTATTTTGGTGCAATTTTGCTTGTTTGAATGAGAGTTTCAAAATTATAGGAGGAGAATGGGGGTCCTTATAAGGCCTCAATTCCACTACGTCAGGCCAGCAACCCTGAAGCTGATGTTTTACTTGCATATGAGATGAATGGAAAGGTATATATGCTTATTCAGTTGGAAATTCTTAGTCTGTTTGGCCACGACTTTTCTTTTTGCTTTTCTTTTATGCCTGCTCTATGCTTTTAGCTTTTGTCTAGTAAGCTGACATCTTTTCGGTAATTTTCTGGTACCTGCTGTACTATAAATAGGTTCGTTAACATTTGTTTCTGCAAATGCCCTGGATTCTTGCAATTCGTGCTCAACCGATGTTCAGATTCTATTATAACCTTAAAGTTAGGAAAATGTTTTGGACTAGTTCTATCATGTCTACTTAGCACCTGATTCCTTGCCCTGATTTCTTATTGACTGTAAAAGTTTATAGCATCTTCTATTTTTCTTCCTTGTGCTGTCATTTGACATTTCTTGAACAAGGAAATCTGATTATGTGTGGGTTGTGATCATGCCAAAGCCTCTTAACAGGGATCATGGTTATCCACTGCGCGTGATTGTCCCAGGTGTAATTGGTGCCCGTTCTGTTAAGTGGCTAGATTCCATTGACATAATTGCAGAAGAATGCCAGGTCAGTATACTGTTTATGCTCTTTCCTTTTGATGCAAACTTCAAGTCTTCAATGTACTTCAAGACTGAGTTTATGTTGTTACTGGGCAGGGCTTCTTTATGCAGAAAGACTATAAGATGTTTCCACCTTCAGTTAATTGGGATAACATTGATTGGTCTACCAGGAAGCCCCAAATGGATTTCCCTGTGCAGGTACTTCATTAGTCTTTATGTTTCTTTTTTTTTAGCAGCGCCTCCCCCAGTGCAGGATGATGTCAGTCATTAGACAACAATGTCTATTTGCATCATTCTGGATGTATTTGACATCCAAAAATGGATGCAAGTTCTGCTCAGGAATTATGCTTGTGTAGAATCTGCAATTTTCTTCAAGCTTCAAACCATTCTTCTTATAATTTGACTTCTTAAATTGATATGCTTCCAAACATGGATTGGAGCCTGATTAGAAAATTATACTACTTGCAAATTGCTCAAAAGTGAATCCATCAGCTAAAGTATGTTAATAGAAGTTTGCTTAGTGGCAATTTTGACTTTGACACGAATGCTTTGCTTCTCTGACAGTGTGCAATATGTTCCTTGGAGGATGTGGATGTGGTTAAGCCCGGTAAGGTCGGTATTTCTCAAGTAATAAGCTCAATTAGGTGGACCTAGACACCTGTTAAGGTTCTCAGTCAGTGCCCATATTTTTCTTCTTCTAGATAACTATCAAGGGATATGCAACTTCGGGAGGTGGGCGTGGAATAGAGAGAGTAGACGTATCGATTGATGGTGGTAAAACCTGGGTGGAAGCTTCCAGATACCAGAAAGCTATCATTCCGTATATTGCCGATCATGCAAGTAGTGACAAATGGGCATGGGTGTTGTTCGAGGCCAAGGCTGATATATCGCAGAGTGCAGAGATAGTCGCCAAAGCGGTACGTCATTTATGCCCCTTCTTTCAAATTACTGTATAAGTGTATTGGGTGTAGTAGTCTACTGATGCCCGTAAGAAATATCAAACTGAAAAAGCGTGGGATTGAGTGATAACTGATCTTGGCAGGTCACTTTCGGTAATATGTTAAGATCCTTGGGGTATGAAGTGAGAATGCTGGTACAAAGCCTTGTAGAAGCTACTATTGCGAAATTATTCTAGATTTTAGGTCGGTGCCCCCAGTCGGCCATTACCGACTATATTCCCACACTCCTGCAGTTTTGACCACACATCAATGATCATATATTTAAAGTTCCATTGTAGAGAACCATTTGATCCGGTGTTAGACTGGGAATCAAGTGGCTCGTGTTTAATCAAGCATTGATATTGCTGGAAAGGGTTCGGTCTGACCGTAACCCCTTGTGAGGGTTTGAAGGATTCCAAACCAGTTTTTGACCAAGGATGCTCTAGGTTAACATTACCTTGTCCATACATTTCATAAGTTAGTAATGGCTGATTGTATAATGTCTCTCACTTCTTTAGATAGTTTTTCCTTGTGTTGTTTAATAGAACAATCTCCAAGATAGATTACCCAAAAAGGTGGAGAAGTCATGATCCAAATCTGTGGACTAAACGCCCTTTATCCTAGCATGCTGAAGTCATTGCATGTTGTCTGTTGTTGATTTTTGCTTGTTGTGGTCCTTGTAGTTTGATATCTTATCATCCTATTGCTGAGCAGGTGGATACGGCCGCAAATGTCCAACCTGAAAATGTCGAAGTCATATGGAACCTGAGAGGGATACTGAACACTTCGTGGCATCGAGTCCATGTCCGAGTTGGGCACTCCAATATGTAGGTTGTAAGAGGACAGAGCACTTGTTTCTGCTCTGTACTGCTTTGTATTTTCCACACGCTTGGGAACGTACATTTGTTTTTGGTTTAAAGAGGAGAATACGATTGGTAATAAAAGGTACACGACCCAAGGGGACCGTAACAAATATTCTTCCGGTGGAAATTACTGTGATTTCGTACCATGGCAAATCACATCTGTGCTAGAAGCACCGGACATAACTCGTATACAGAGCTATGACTACTACATTACTGGTGAACTATTCCATCTTGTGCATTGTCCCTTGACAAAATTACAGAATCTTCACGAGTAGGAGACACTTAAGGCTTTATGATATGACCACAGGGAGCGCCTTTCATGGATGGCTCAGAGCAGGTTCCAGACGCACTGCTCAATATCTAAGCCACTTGTTATGTGGTGATATTGGACCAGCATCAATTGGGGTTGTTTTCTGTTGACAGGGCCGACTCATTTGTTCATCTCGTCCAACCTACACCCTCTTCCCTTGACCATATTTCTTTATAGCCTTAAAAATCAATCCCTAGGTATGGTGGTGGGGTCATGAAAGTTGGATGCCAGAAGCAGAAGCAGAAGCAGACTTGTTAGGACGACGAAGTTTCATACTATAATATGTTTCGGGACCTCACCCTGACCTTCCTTAGACTTTTTGGTGCAGTTGGTCAGAGAATTTATAATAAGCCAGTTCTTTTTAGATCGACTGCCTCGAGCGTGAACTAGTGCCTGGCTCATCTCGGAAAATTGGAGACGGCTCTAGGACTAGATGGTCGGACCAATAATTCCAAATCACGTGATATTTTTTTACTTTTAGAGAGAATCAATGAGACGATTCAGGTAAAATTGAATGCAGATCCACTTTCAATAAAATTTTGATCTAAAGAACAGTTTTGACTGTTGAAGTCCTTGAGAACTTGGCTTCATCAACTTCTTATCGTTGGCATCAAGGAATTGGATACGACTGGAACTTCTCCAGTGAAATAAAGTTGTTGAATAACCTTTTGCTGTCAAAAGTCCAAAAGCAAAAAGTTGTCACCCCACTGACGACCGCGGTGACGACCGCAAGGAAGTGCATTCGTGCTGCTCTATTAATGAAGAAGGAACATGTCAAAATAAGCCGGCGTCGTTGTCAATTGCCAGGACCTTACCCTAACCACAGGCTTTTTACTATCCGGATATAATGGCCCTGCAATTATTTGTTTCTTCTTTTGGTTGTATTGCACATTGGGAGAAAAAAATAATAAGAAAAAAGAGACCCACAAGCTATTATTTATCATTTATTTTGCCGCGTAAGAGAGTCGCATAAAAAAATATGCGCATTAAAGGATGGACCGATGGAGACGGATCTATCACCACACCACTACAGCTATTAGAGTTTCACAAATTTATCGTCTCATTGTTCTTATTTTTTAGTATGCTTTCGGCATCATGAACATAGATATAGCAAAATTTTGAAGTCATGGTTTTTGCTCAAATATACTTTTGATTATAAGAAATTCCCACATGAATACTAATATGATTGAACTATCGGATGTCCCCGAGGAGATGAGACTTTGGATGTACTATTTTAAATTAAAATTTTGGTATGAAAATAGAAAATAATTATATAGTTTAACAAGAACATAAAGTTATTTCTACACAGTATTGATCGTTAAAAGTATATTGACTCAAGTTAAGAATAGAGGAAAAAAAAATCAACGCGGTCTGCGTCAATATACTGACCCATTCCTAGCGGCATTTCAACTTGCGAATAGTTTACTTTCAAACCACGCACCCGGACTAGAATAATGAATATATAGATAGCTCATAGCCACCATCTTACATGCATCCTTCACCTCAGTTTATTGAACACCACCACACCAGACCAGACCATACCACAAGATGGGCATCTTTCCTTTCGTTCTGTGCATACTTTACTACGTTTTGCATATAACTCTACGTCGATTCCGGCGAGCCCGTAGGCTTTCCGGCTACGGCCCGCCAGCGTACCCAGTCATCGGATGTTTGGTCGCCTTCTACAAGAACCGCAGCCGTCTGTTGAACTGGTACACCGATCTCCTCACAGAATCACCCACACAGACCATCCAGATACGCAGGTTAGGAGCTCCGAGGACCGTCGTGACGGCCAACCCGAAGAACGTGGAGTATATGCTCAAGACAAACTTTAACAACTTCCCCAAAGGCAAGCCCTTCACCGAAATACTCAACGACTTTCTTGGCCGCGGCATTTTCAATGTGGACGGAGATTTGTGGTACAACCAGCGAAAGCTGGTCAGCCACGAGTTCAGCGCCAAGTCTTTGAAAGACTACGTAGAGAAAAACTTGACGGAAGAGCTGGATAAGAAGCTGATACCGATATTCGAGTCATTGGCAATGCAGGGAGATCAGAAAGTGGTGGACTTACAAGAGTTGCTAAGAAGACTGGGATTTGACACCGTCTGTAAATTTTCCTTAGGAATTGATCCTTGTTCCTTAGACCATGCTCTCTCCGATGCTCCCATTTTGAAGGCGTTCGATACGGCCGCACTGATAAGTGCAAGACGGGCTACAGCGCCCATCTCCTACCAATGGAAGATCAAGAGGATGCTCGGCGCTGGAACAGAGCAGGTACTCAAAGATGCTGTTAAAGAGATCCATGCATTTGTCACCAACATAATCCGCGACAGGAGGGAGAAAATCTCAAGCAATGCCAAGAGTCATGGAGAAGATCTTTTGTCGCGAATGATAATGGCTGGCCACGAGGAAGAGGTGGTAAGGGACATGATGATAAGCTTCATCATGGCGGGGAGGGACACGACGTCGGCCGCCATGACCTGGCTCTTTTACTCGCTCTCCCGCCATTCTCACATAGAAGAAGAGCTGGTGAAGGAGATAGGTTGTGTTGAGGACCAAGAGTTGGCACATTATGGAGCTTTGAAGGAACTGAGATTGTTGGAGGCCTGCATTTGCGAAACCATGCGGTTATACCCTCCGGTTGCGTGGGACTCGAAGCACGCCATCGTCGACGACTTGTTGCCGGACGGTACTCCGGTCGGGGCCGGCGACAGGGTGACTTACTTTCCCTACGGAATGGGGAGGATGGAAAATCTGTGGGGCAAAGACCGGCTCGAGTTCAGACCGGAGAGGTGGTTCGTTGAACCGAACGAGGGGAGAAGAGGAGAGTTGAAGAAGGAATCCCTTTTCAAGTTCCCGGTTTTTCAAGCCGGTCCAAGAGTGTGTCTTGGGAAAGAACTGGCTTTGATTCAGATGAAGTACGTGGTTGCATCCATACTCAAGCGGTTCGAGATTAGACCGGTCGGTTCGGAGCAGGCCGTGTTTGTGCCACTCCTGACCGCTCACATGGCCGGTGGGTTCAAGGTTACAGTCCGCCGGAGACAACCACACATGGCCATGAGCCTGAAGATCTGAGGAAGGAAGATTCTGTGTAAGAGTCAACGATTTCATTTCACCATTTCTTTTAAGTTCTGTATTCTTTTAATCTTCAAACCTATTGTATACACTATGAATTTTGTCATACTGTATAAATTTTTGCCCTCAGTTGTGCTTTTTGTTCCTTTTCTTGTTGTAATCTTGTTGAAAAAGTTGTTACAAGTCGGAGAAAGATAAAAATTGCGACGGCTTATCTTTATTTTCTTCATTATATTTTGTTTAAGTTTTTATTTCAAAATTTATATTGTTGAATCCTTGAAACTAGTAGTGTACTATGTCCCGTTAGTCTCTCCATGAACATTTTAAAAATTTGGGAGTACTTTTTTCCTTAAAAAATGTACCTCTTTTTCCACTTACTTTCTTCATCCCCGGTCAACATACCACTGCTCACGGCGGCAACCACCACTCACAGAGCCTCTCGCCTAACCAAACCCACCACACCATCTCCACGGTTAGGCAACAGTAGCGTTGGTGGCGTAGGTTCACTCTTTCCAACCCGTTGCAATGCTGTCACTACTACTATTACCACCCTTTTCACCATTCGACACTTAACCACCACCTTCGTCACAAATATGAGCCAAAGCCCAAAACAATCATCGGTCTTCTACCACCGCCGCAACTTACTGCAAGTAGGGGTGAGCACCAAATCGTTCAAACCGAACCAATCCAATCTTGAACCGTCCAAAGATCTTAACAGTTTAGTTTCACATTTTTCAAACCGACCTTAGTTCGATTTGGTTCACGGTTCACATTTTTTAAATCGATTCTAAACCGAACTGAACCGATCTATGATATGTTAATGTATTTTTAGTAACATTCTATTGATAATTACACATATAGGGTATTAAGTAAATCCAAATAAACAAATCTTGAAAGTTAAAAAAAGCAAAAATATCAACAACACTTAGAACACAAAAAAATTGTGACCAATATCTGGTTTATATTTACTCATTATTTTGCATTTATCAATAGGAACTTATATATCAAGTGCAAAGAAACAACATCTTTAAGTGGGTAAATCGATCCAAACCGACTAAGCCGAATCGTTTAAACCGACCAAACCGATGGTATTTGGTTTGGTTAGGTTCACAAATTTTCAAACATAGGGGTAACAGTTCGGTTTGCAGTTTGACCCCCAAACCGAATTGTGTTCACCCCTAACTGCAAGCCCCACCTCTAGGGCTTAAAGCAACTACCGCCACCAACTCCCAGATCTATATCTTCCATTGATTTTTACTAGCACCACCACTCATACCCAACCTACCATAAACAGATCTAACCATAACCACCACACTATTTCCACCATCACCACTGACCGCCACATCCGCAACGACCGCCTTACGTCGGTGCCACCACTGTCACCAAACCACCGGTCACCATTTTCCCACCGCACCTCAACCTCCAAATCTACTCTCATTCTCAGTTGTGAACTCTAGAAAAATTCGGTCATTGAAAGTTATGGCTGCACAATAATAGGTGCGGGTTGGTGTGAAGGGAGAGAGGAGTGAGTAGCTAATTGAATGGATTGCCAGATGAGAAACCCTAGAACCGTGTCACATGCCATGGATGTGACATTTTTTGTTTAAGAGAATGAAACGACAAATCTAACCCTCAACTTAACAGCTTAAACTAACATATGGATTAAAATGATAACGAAACATAGTACATCAATCAGTTTCATATATTTACCGGTGCAAGGACTGATTTAAACAAAGGGATAAAATACAAAAGAAAAAAAAATCGAATTAATCCAAACTACGAATATCATTTATGGCAGACTCTGAATTTTTGGGAGGCATAACAGCTGTTCCCATTATGTTAAAGTTTGTATAATATCATTCTGCACCTAAATTGGGCTCCGCGGTCCAAGTTAATGGTAGCTTGAAAACTCTGCTGGAAGGCAATACAATGCCAAAAAGAAGAAATCAAAAAGAAAGGCCCAGTTATTTGTTATTCAATGTCCTACCAAAAGATTCGTTTGCACGTCTGCATTTTCTAAAGTCAAACTATGATTATCAGTTTTCCATATTTGTCTTCGATTTAGACCGCCGTCTCTCTTCCCCATGTGGTTTTTCTTTCGATGAAAAAAAAGATTGCTTGACCAAGATTCAAAAACACTGCACATGACCACATCTAAGAAGAACAAGATTTGGTATTCTAGCAGATCAAGAAGCACGCAGCCCTTATTTTACGCCTTAATAGCAACCATGGCGGCTTTGGCCTGCATCTAAAAAAAATATGTAGTGTACCATTCCCACGTTACCGAGTCAATAGCCCGTGCAAAGCAAGTGGTGTCAATTCCTCCACATATACTCCCTAGCTCCCCCATCCATAATCGAAGTACAGATGTTGAGATTGTTCTGCATTTTCAAAAAGAGAACATGGTTTGGCAGCAATTTGCATTGAGAATAAATTTTCCTGCTAGGTTATACTGTAGCAATGTTAAAAAGAATCAGAATACTTACAATGTCAGATGTCCGTTCCTATTGATGGATCTTCATGATTCAATACAAACTGTTTTTTCTCTGTTTTCTTAACACAACAGTCAAAACTGGTATCTACAAAGATAAGCTACCGAACTGTCTGTTCCACACTTCGTATGTACCGAGTTCATTCGGAGAAACAGAAGGCCGGACTTCTTGCAATGCATTCTCAAAGTCCTACACGAAAGGAAGTCAACAAACTACAATAACGGGGCTGTTATTAAAGATGCTTCTAAGAGTAGTAGAACGTGCTTAAATTTACGGGGAGTAATAACTGCATCTAAATGAGTAGTCGTGTACTCTGAATTTCTTTATACATGGAGTCAATATACTTTGTGATGAACCGGTCCCCTAAATCATGTCAACTAACAAAGGTTCCATCTCTTAACACATCTTACCTGAAGGGTTACTGGTCTCATATCTTCCTTTCTCAGCTTTGTAATTTCAATGCCCTGTCTCAGAGCCTCTCTTAGTGGACCCATAGAGGCATCCTTCACCAAGTTCTTCATATCAGATCCTGAATAGCCTGAAACAAATGGAGGAGGAAGTGAATGTGAACTCCAACCAAGAATCTAGCACCAATCAACTCGAAGATCGAATTAAGAACAAATCCAGGGTAGATGATTGCACGAATGGGATATCCCTCTCGGTTATATTTCTCGTTCAAAATTTGCTTGCCATCGTCCATAAAGCCTATGTCACTCGTAGACAGAAATATGAGAGATTACGTATGTTACATACACTCTTCAAAATGTGTGAAGTACCCGTGTCGGACACTCGATACTTGGACATGGGTATGAGATATGTGTCCGACACATCTCATAGGATATGCCACCAATAACACGACCTTAAAATGTTTCTTTTAATTCGCTATTGCTTTGAGATGCGATAACATTCAACTAAAACACTGTGCGTTTGCAGAAAACACCATTTTACCTACGGAGTAACTAAAAAATAGTAGTAGATAAAAATATTTTGTCGTGTCCCCGTGTCTCGGCTTTTGAAAATTAGACGAATCCGACACTTGGACACGTGTCCGACTCGGACACTCATACCAAGTCCATGTAACATAGGAGATTACTTCAATAACAATGAAAGTTTGCAGTTTACTCCACCCTAGTTGAAAAGATGTACTTGTTCTTAAATAATAGGACCTGTGCTCTTCACCCTCTAATTAAGGGGCTAGAAATAGCGAAACCTTCCACCTTCCCAGAACCTTCAACTTCAAACCCAAGCCTCCTTGGTAGCTACCCATTCTTAACCAGTCCCCAATGACTACAGGAAGAAAAAAATCCAACTTTGGTATGAGACCCCATGTTCCAGCAGAGTGTCAGCAACTTGCCGCCTGCATCATTTCAAGGGTAATCCTGCTATCCTACAGATTAAGATTTACATATTAATGGAGTGAAGATGATACCTTCAGTTAATCTGCAGATGGTGTCGGTCTCCTCCTTCGAAAGCTTAAATAATGCATCCTTCTCTAAGAGATTACGTATTATCCAGGCTCTTGCTTCTGCAATGCTTAATCCAGATGGTTAGTCAAGTACTCGTAGCTCTGAGAAATGTAGACCTAGATAATATCTAAATTACACCTGAGGAAGGTAGAGGAATATAGAGTCGCTTGGTAAGTCGTCTTCTTGCTGCCTCGTCAAGTTCTTGAGGCCTGTTTGTTGCTCCTGTTGGATCAAAACAACTACATTACATACGCCTTATTACATTCATTTACTTGTTTATAAGCTGGAAACAATGCTTTTTCTTTAAATGGAAAAGTTGAAGAAATAACTTTAAGCCCCCAACAACTTTGCCCAGGACTAAAACTTGATGCTAAGGTGCATGAAATTGCTTGTTGGGATAAGAAGGACCTAAAGATAGGTTCTCTTGCTTCAGAGCAAATAAATTTACACAAATCATTCCAGAATTCTAACCAAAAATAACTCTCCTATGCAGGTTTCTCAGTTTCTCAGTTGTAAACCCACTTGCAGATTCAATACATTTCAAGAGAAAAAATGACTGATTGCAGAAGAACAATTGGTGGTTTTATATCACCTATGAGCAAAATCTGTTCACTGCCACTGTCAAAGCCTTCCATTTCAATGAGAAACTGTGTCTTGAGTCGCCTACTTGATTCATGTTCACCTTCTGACTTGCGCTGCAATCATGGTGAAGTGAATAAACGATGCAATCCACGTAATATGAATTGAAATTGTATTCCTTGACCAAACATCTTTATGACATTTGTAACATTCATATGATAGGTCCATGCTCAATAACACAGGTTTCTGCTGTTTAAGGGTCGGAATCTAACATACCTGAGATAGAAGTGAATCTATTTCATCAACAAATATTACGGCCGGCTGACGACAACTGGCAACTCCAAAAAGTGCCCTAACGAGCTTCTCACCCTCGCCAATCTACATCATTAGCAGGTAGTTGTAACAGAAAACATTACCAGAGGCAGAAGCAAGTGTTAATGAAACTACAGGGCTTTACCTAGAGAGAAAAATACAAAAAGCATCAGAATGATGGCATGCAAAAGAAATTGAAATCTAGCACTGGGCTCCCTTTTCTTCTTTCTCTTAATTTTTTTATCTTTTCCCTTTTTCTTTTCTTTTCTTCTTTTGTTTTGTTTGGGAGAGAGGGAGAGGTTGGTTGCGATGCAGCTATTACTTGATATAATAAAACACAACAAACCTGATTATTTTGCAATTGTAATACATAAACAGATGTCACTGCTAGCGAAGGCAGATTCCAGAGCAAGTAATCTAAAACTCAAGTAATAGTGAAGTGCAACTCCCAAGCAGCAAAGACCTTTCTCCTAGTTACAACTTTCTAAAGATGGGAGGAACCAATGAAATTTCCAAAGCTGAGAATAATTGGTCCAAGAAATATGTCATAAAGTAGTAAGTTTGCATAATTCAAAACGTTCAACATTAATTTCATGATTCTTCAGATACAGAGATAAAAAAAAAACGGCTGGCAATTTTCATTTTCCTTTTCTGTGATAATTCTATTGCAAGCATAAGCTTGACCAATATTTGTACTGGTATCAGCAAAATGCTGGTGTGACAAAAGAATTTTCTACAATGTTACTTTTCAGCAGTAGCAGTGCATACCCATTTGCTTGTTAATGAACTGGCAGATATATAGAAGAATGTTGCTTTAGCCTCTCCAGCAATTGCTTTCCCTATCATTGTCTTGCCAGTTCCCTAAGACATGAGAGAAATATGAATAAACAAAATTGAAAATACCAGTTCTCTTGCAGGTCGTAGAAGTACTTACAGGGGGACCAAATAAAAGAAGACCTCTGCCTGGAGAACGGCAACCTTTAAATATGTCAGGGCGTAATAAAGGCCATATAACCATCTCAGTAACACACTTTTTAGCATGCTCCAACCCAGCTTTATTATTGACAGAAAAAGGAAACATGTAAGAAAAAGAAACTATTACAGATATCTGAAGAAAAAAAAAAGTAAGGACCTAATGTTACCAATATCATCCCAGCGGACATGGGGATCCTGGTCCATTATCTCGTTACTGACATGCTCAATAAGACGAGGTTCTAAATTCCGTAATTTCTCCGGAAGCTCACCATCAGGACCGCACAGCATTTCCATACTAAAAACCGTATTGCCAAAACATGTAAAAGTTGCAGAGTACTTGCAAATCAATGATCATGAGAGAGAGAGAGAGAGAAGCTCCCTTAGGGGACCATTTACTAGACGAAGGATCTCAAGAGATCATGAAAAGCTGTTACATTCTAAGATCATTGGAACAAAGCTATACAACTAAGAACTAACCATCTCTTTGTTGAGTCATCAATAGAATCGTCACCCTTCCCTGCAATACGAGAAGTCATATTACCCGTATTGGCCCCATTGGTTCTGATAGGGGGAACAAAATTACCACGGATGCCTCGCCGAGAATATCCATATTGTTTGACACCGTATCCTCTATTGGTGGTGTTGTTATCACTTTGTGGGGAGACAGAAGAACTTGGTGATCCGGCCAACCCACGCCTTTGTCTTACATCCATTTCCTTGTACATAGAAGAGTTAACACAATGTAATAGACATGCTTACAGAACATTTAGTCTCATGAAACAGTACTTGTCAAAATAGGAAGTCGTGACGCAATCATATCAAATATGCGGAAGTGAGATATCCACATTAAAGTTACTCAACGCAGACGGTTTATGCTGTTATTTTAGAACACACTTTCCCACAGATCATATAGAGCAGTCGTGCACGAAGCTTCTACTCCACTTTTGTTTGTTCAGGTCATAAGTACCATGTTTCTGCCTCTTTATTGGCAAATTACATGAAACTGGCAGTCAACACCCAATGAGGTTCGAGCAACATCAAAGGTGCAATCTGCCTGATCCTTTGAAATGTAATGGTTTTCTTGCCTTTTTCTTTAGTTTTTCTATTTGAGAAGAATGAGGTGCACAACACGCAGGTTCTGCACATGTTCAAATTTGTTTTGTCATCCTTCCTTCGGATATCTAATGAAGTGTAAAATGAAACAAAACAACAAGGACAAATGCATATGTCTTAGTTGTGACTTACTCATTCACCATAGCTACTTATAAACAGAATGCAGGTGAGCTAATCACGCCTTCCAAACCAAATACAAGGCACAGAAAGAGATTGGTTAATGACGACGAGAGGCGTCCTTCCACTAATACCCTTAGAATGATGTATGTCCATGTCAACATGGACAATTGAAAATCAAGAATTTCTTTTCCGACAAGTGTATGATGACAGAAAATTGTTTAAAGAAGTATCACTGGGAAAAAAAATAAGTACCAATTTTGCTCTAGCAGTAACAAATCCATTGCCAGAAATATCAGTGTTGGGTTCTTCATTGCTTGATGGCGACATCAATATTTCATTTTTCGGGCTACTGATTTCCACATGCATCCGTTTTGATCCCAAACTACTTCCATGAGTTCTTTCTTCCTCTTCAAGTTTAATCAGTGTGTTGGTAGCCTGACCCCTTGAGTTGATAGGAAACGAGTGAGCCTTCTCAACGACAATACAGTCCTCAGAGCTGCTACCTTTGGAGTTAATAGAACTTTTTTTTGAGCCATTGTTAGTCCTTGAATTGTTCCCGTACAAGGAAGTCAATTTTGCTTGTGTCAGAACTTTTGAAGTCTTGCAACTTAATTTCTCCTGCCTGTCAATGTGGTCTCCCTGAGACTAAACGTGTACATCACAGTTATGCAATTTGGATAAAACAAATGGATAAGACGACCATGGTATTCAACTTCTAAGTAACGACTCTCACAGACTACAACAATAGTTCCCTCAAACTTTAACACTCTGAAATCAAAGCAGCTCACTAAAAAAAAATTCAGTCATATTATTTTGAGAAGAATGGACACAAGGTTTAACTTACAAGATGACAAAAGGAAACAAGTTTTTCTTTTTTCTGCTACAGAGAACAACTATAACAAAGAAAACAAGTTCAGGAAAGAGTGGCATCAAAATATCTAATCAGTAACACTTTGCAGTGGAAGAAAATAAAAAACTAGATGAAAAACATAATGAGAAAGCCAAACATCAACAAGCATGACCTAGAAACGAAGTCCACCCTTTAGTATTCATACCGGGTCATCCAAAGGTCCCCCTTTACATTTCTGAAAAAGGGCACAGAAGCACTTCGATTGCTTAATTTTCTCTATATCAATATCCCCTTGCTTGCTGAACACTCTCCCTGGATCTCTGCCTGCTTGCTCAAATGCTTGGCTGAAGGCAAGGAAACTCAAATTGTTAGATTGCAACAAGGATCATTATCTGTGAAAACAAAAGATGATAGATCCAAAGAGAGAAACTAAATATGCGAGCAACCAAACCTCTAAAGTTGGTATCTTATCTCCGACAGTTTGATTGAATTTTCCCCCACCCCCCTTTGTCTTTTGCCGAATTCTTAAGATAGATTTAACACATGCAAACATTGACTTTACTCGTTATTTTTATCCGAGCTTGACTTGCCAAACATGCACTTACTTAATCTATTATTGCTATCTAAGATCAGTTTCATGTTCACATTTACCAATAGTTATCCTAGGATTTAGGGAAAACCTAATAAAACCGAGAAAGAAACAACTCTATCAATAACATTCCAAAGTCTCACAGTCCAGCTCTCATCAGAAGTATAAATAAGACACTAAAAACAAATTATATGTCCAAAGAAGTAATCCTCAGAAAAGCGCACACATTAGTCAGCATTACCTACTAGTCTGTGTGTGTGCGTGAACTTGTGTACGTAGAACGATAGAGGAAGTACCGATCGGATTCAGGAACAATGGAGCGGCGAGCGGTGTCAATCTTCGCCAAGACTTCGCGTCGAATCGGCCGAATGAAGGCCTCGTCGACGTCGGATTGAGAGCGAGAATCGAGGAATCCGACGAGACGGAGGGCAAGCACTTGGGCGGAGTGAAAATCGCCCTTGCTGAGGGCGACATCGGCCCCGAAAAGCAGAGAATGGAGCCTCTTCAGGTTGATGTCCACTTCTTTCCTCCAGGAAACCTCCGATTGCTCCGCCATCTTCGTGGATTTCAAAGGCGGTGCCGCAGCTGCTTCGCTCCCTTCTTTTCCCGCCATCGCCTTTTACTTAGCGAATCAAAATTAGCTTCACGGATTTGAGGCGATAATTTTAGGAAATTACATGGGGAGCCCCGTAGTGTTCGATATTGAATAAATACACCCCTAGCTGATTTGTCCTTCGAGTTGTGACCACCTTAAAATATTGGACTCAACTGTCCGAGTACTTTTGATTGCCTGTCAACCTTAAAAGGTTTTCAATTTCTTTTCTTTTTTTCTTAGAAAATAATTGTCCAACTAGTAGATGCAAATTGCATAGACCCAATATAAGTGTGAATTAGCACATCGAGTAGCAATGATTTTCCAACATAGCATAAATAATTGCATTGATAACAGGTGTTTGGCCTTCTCAACTCGTTCAAGGAAAACAGATAAAAAATATAGTAGTTCTTGGTGGGTTGCGTAGGAGGTAACAACAACTTAAGCGATCAAAACAAAAGTCTTTTGTCGAAATTTTGAAATTTATAGGTGTAAAGTTATAGTTTACCAAAAGTTGAGGAGTAATATGTATATTTTCCTGGGCAAAAGTGAGAATTAAAATATTGCCTGATCATGTCTGGAATTCTCCTAGACTAATGGGACAGAGTTTATAATGTAACTTTGTGGGGGTAAACTTGTAGTCTACCAAACATTAAGGAGTATAATGTAAAGGAAAAAGTAAACATTTAATACATGACTTGATCATGTTGGAATTCTTCTAAAGTTATGGGGCAAAGTTTACTATAAACGGGCAAGGTTTATGATCCATGCACCGATGCACTTTGGTGTAACTGGAATTTGGATTCTATCATCCAATTTTTTTGTCACTTTTTATTTTCCTATTTGAATGGAGCTGGTGGTAAATGGTCGTCTTTACAATTTTGGTGAGACTCAAATATTGCATTAATAGGTATATGAGGCACTTTTCCAACCATTTGAGCTAACCTTACTTCTCCTCCCAACTTTAAATTTTATTGGCATTATTTCGTCGTTGCACATGCTTTTGTTTAGCAGTAATTATGGTAT
The DNA here is from genome assembly GCA_033065855.1 of Escallonia rubra. Classification (NCBI taxonomy): domain Eukaryota; kingdom Viridiplantae; phylum Streptophyta; class Magnoliopsida; order Escalloniales; family Escalloniaceae; genus Escallonia; species Escallonia rubra. Next base: position 83,203 of record JAVXUO010000371.1, on the reverse strand, counting down.
TTTTTATCGCTACACATATTTTAATGACTTTTGGTACAACAACGTTACAATAGAGCGGTCACTCAGTCAAACAGACTTGTACATTAGAGAGCACACTTTTCTCCAAAGCCATGTCGACTGTTGTATTTTTTCAGAGGCAAGCATTTACTTATGCTCTTTTAGCATCGAATGGTTCAACTTTTGGCAAAAAGTAGGATGATGGCACGTCTTATTCGTCGTTGTAAGTTCTGCAACCTTCAACCGCCATAGAGGACTAAACTCCAATAAAGGTCCTAAGCAGTAAGCACCACAATCCACGCCCCACCCCCACGAAACAATTACCCAACAAAATAACTCAGCCCATTCCCCCCCTCTATCAGTGCCCCAACCCCCCTGCCCTTCCCCCTTCCCCCTTCTCCACCCCCCCCCCCCCCCAACCCTCCCTCACCCCCTCCCCCTCCCCCCACCTCCCAAACCCCCGAGGCCCTAGAAGTTGAGAGAGAGAGAGAGAGAGAGTTTTGATTTGGGGATTGGCAACACTATCTTGAAGTAATCCGTATCTCTTTGCTTGGACTCTTGTTTACTTGATTCTGAAACCGTTGTTCTTGCTTTGATTTTCCACCGAAGAAAGACTATATATTGCGAGCGTAGTAGATAAAACATATCTTCTTAGCATACTTCTGTCAGTTTAGGGGTATATTGTATCATGATGATCAAGGGCATGATGAGGAAAATGAAAAACCCGTCTACAGTTGCTGAATTTCTCTAAGTTACGCTACTTTGTAACACCTGGTCGCGTACTCGATATATATGGCCGCTTAGCGCAGTAGTGCACATGGTGATATAGGTGTTCGATCACACAACGGCCTGCGTGCAATGCGATGCCACATCTTAATTCACTTGGTTTTGCACCGACCCCTTCACATTACCTGAACTCTGGGAGAATCTATTTGAAAATGGAGGCCTTGTTTAGATACGGCCAACCATATTTTCGTGACAATGTACTCGAGTCTGTGACACCTTTTCGAGATTAAGGCTGGACGTGCCACAACAACTAATGCTGCAGATGCGTCAGGGGTCAACCAGAGGGACAAGATTGAAATGAACAAGCCATACCCATCACAGCAAACCTTGCATATGAACAAAAGTTCTTGGTTTAAAGGTGGGTCACTCCACAGAATCCGAAGTTGAAAATTAGTGTAATCTCACGCTGTCCATATATATTGCACATTATAACAAACGGTGCCGATGAGAATGCAAGTCCTTACCGAGCAAAGACAGTAGGTTTATCGATGTAGTGAAGGTACAGTGAACGTGTTGGAGACAACTCCTTTAGCTGTAAGGCTACGAGGCATACTCCCAATTTTTTAGCGCATGATGATGACTCCTGAGCTCTAACCCAATATGAAACCTAGTAAATACAAACTTCTCCGAGTAAATAAAGTTCATCATATCAGCTATTTCTTTTTTCGGTTATTGACACCAGTAATAAATTCATAAGTCACCAGCAAATACAACTCAAGTCTAAGAGCCTTCCTACTCTAACTATAATATGGGTCTCTCTTACTCTGTCTAGAGGCCTTCATAACAATACATATCTGAAATTGTTTACCTAAGCATCTTTGTAACATGCATAATAAGGGTCACAATAGAGCGGTCCACATCTGATACTTAACTAAGGTTAGGCAAGTATTCAAAAATAAACTACGACACAACCTTCCTCCAACAAGCATTCACAATTGATGAGCAGAAATAAGGAGCAGATGCCCAAGCAGAAGTCCAATAACGATGCCACTAGTTCGAGAAGGATGTTGAAAAGCTTGACTTACTGACCCCCATCAACAGTCCTCAAAATTCTTTTATAATCACGTGCTTCCAGGAGCATCTGGAGCTGGCTTGCGATTCAGATAACGAATAACAGCATCTTCAACCCTGTAAAATCACCAAGACAGAGCCTCATACATATGATCGATTTTGAAACTGGCTTATAAATGCCCACAACTATACACAAAACGGCTCATCAATGTCACATCACATATATGATAGCATATGAAGTTAAAAATACTTTAGGCCAAATAACATTGTACGACAGAGGACCATCTGGGCATGTAACATATGAGGTACTTCGAAGACCAGCATCATGAGAGTTATGACATGATGGCAGCCAAGTAGTAAAGTTTTAAGGTTAGAATATTTGGATGGCAGTTGTATTTGTAACATTAAATATATGGAAGAAGCGAGGAAATAGACATTTGACATGGCGTTAGTTCATAATAAAAGCAAAAGCCTATCATAATGTTGACAGTCCGTTACCGCCGCTCACAAACTAGGATCATTCTGCATCTAGATGTCAATATGTAAGATGGAAATAGACTTTAAACATGATGCTACATCCTGATCGAAGGGCAATGCATTAAGGCTGCCAAAATGTCATCAACTCAACCATTAAAAACAATCATTTTTGCAGGTAGCTGGCAAGTAACAATGAGAAGTAATCTCACGAAAAACATACGAAAAGTATAAAAATAAGAAATGCTTTCAAATGAGCTTACCAGGGTTGGCTGTAGAAATCTGAACGACGCTCTTTTTCAGCACTACGACTTGTTTCACCTGCTACGAGCTTTAGATCTCTGCCCTGAGATTCAATTAAAGCATTAATGAATTCAACAGGTGACTGACTGAATCCAAGAAAGAATGCCCGCCTTTTACGGTGCTCATGGATCTTCCTTATAGCAGTACATATCGCTTCATCACAGGTTTCAACCTCTTTGCTTTTCTCGGTGTTGGCCAATAAAGCATTTAATTCCCTCTGTATCGGAAATGGCACGTCCACCAATATATCATAGCACGCATTTCCAGCCGGGCTGCTTCCTGAAAGCTTGATCTTATGCTCCAAATGTATAGGTTGTGGGGGCGACAAATGCTGCGATATCTTCTGCGAAACCATAGTAAACTTCATCTTCTCTTCCCCAAATACTTTATAAAGGGGTGGATCACAGTTAAAAAATGAGGGGTCATTTGGATTCTGTAACTTTCTAGCCTTGACATAATGCCAAATTGCTGCAATAATTCTAGGGCGGGTATCAACCTCAATCCCAAGAACTTCCATTAAAGATGGTGAAAGTTTATATTTCTCTGGCAAATAATTCATCTCCAACCGTATGTTTACAGTAAATTCCTTATCCCCCTTCCTTCTTACCTCAAAGCCCTCTTGAGGTGCAGGGGAACGAGCACTATCCCATACAATCATGTGGTTTTCGGGATACAGTCTCTGGTCCAAGGAAATGGTGACTCTCTTGAAGAAAGACGAGAACTTTGGGTACATGGGGCTCGATTTCTGAATCATGGCAGCCTGGTCAGGATCCATTCCATCTTCCAAGATCCTCCCAATTATCTTCAGGGTCCAAGTAGGCGGCTCAGCGTTGGGCTTCTTAGGAATTGTGCGGAGCTGATTAGCAAAAGTGTTGAATACATAAATCCGAAGCGTTTTTTGAATACATGGTGGATTCTTAATTGCCTCTTGGATGTCAACTTTCTTTCTTGCTAGAGCAGCATCAACACGAGACTCAAACTCAAGGAGCTGAGTGTAAAGAGCAGATTCGGGCAGAATCGCCGCCACTCTATCCTGTAACTGCTTCTCGGGAAGTTTCTGCTTCTTTCTACGAGCAGCGGGCGCAAGCTCCATATGTCTTAAAGGAGAAACCGTGTTGGCAGGCGGATATCCAGGTGGCCTCACCGGTGGTTTCTGCTGCATCCGTTTTGCGCTGGCATTCCCTCCTGCCAAATTGGATGGCGAAGACGCACCACCCAAATTCCCTATCCCGGAACCATGGGACTGGTTATGAGCATGCAACTGAGCTTGGAACTGCGCATGCGCGACTTGAGCTTGGGCTTGGGCTTGGACTTGGGCTTGAGCTTGAGCTTGAGCTTGAGCTTGAGCATGAGCTTGAGCTTGAGCATGAGCCTGGGCCTGAGCCTGGGCCTGAGCCTTTGACTGGGCTTGCGCAATAGCCTGGGCATGAGCTGCAGAGAACTGTGATAGCTGAAACTGACTCGGGAAGCCAGACCCAAGTTGTTGTTGATTTTGGGACTGCGACTGGAGATGGGCAGTCGGGTTTGGTGGCAGGGGGCTGCCGAATGGGGAAGAAACCCCAATTTTTGATGGGTTATTGTTATTCATAGACATCCTTTTACCTAAAAAAACAATCACCCTACCAAATCCAGCTTAAACAACTTTCGTCCAGTCTAAAAGAACCCTAGCTCTTCGAATCCAAGTCTGATGTACAATCGACAGTTTTAAAAAGCCATGTGTATAGACTAACTAAAAGCTTGTTTTAGAAACCCTAATTCTTGGAATTCAGATTAGACCTAAGTGTCAAAAGGTAAAGAATTACTCTCAGAGAACAAAGAAGAGAAGATTGTTGAAGGAAAGGGCATCAGCTTATGAATCTACAATTACGAGATATAGCAACATCAGTAGATATGGCGGAAGCAATTGAGGTACATAGATTTGAATTGAAGGTTTCCGGGGTAAATCTTACAACGGGGTGACGAGCTCGTGGCGGTGCTATGAATTCCGTCGGCAGGAGAACGGCAAAGTGAGTGAGAGCCGGCGACCTGTTTGCGTCTCTGCACTCATTTCAGTGCTCGGAGTGGAAATGTTACAACTCTTGAACCGGAGAGAATTAGATCCGGCTTGTTTTCAAAGACGAGACGACTCCAGCTTGATATTTTGGGCCTGCCCAACAATGCAGAAAGGGAACAATTGGATAACCACTTTCCAGAAAGAATCCGATCCGGCCCATTAATTAGTCTGCGACATGCCTGTGCGTTACTTTACTACGTTTACTATGTTTTCTATTTTTTGTAATGATGATTAATTTTATTTTTTTTGTGAACTTTTATCATTTTCTATTTTTGTTTTGGATAAATTACGGAGGTATTTTTCGTTTTTTCACCCAAACTTAATCCAATGTAAGAAAAAGGTAACTAATTTTTTTTTTTGTGAAAATGATAAAAATACAGGAGTGTATTTTATAATTGAATACGAAAATCATGAAAAATGAAAACAGAAAACGAATATGATAAACGTACGGGGCTCAATTTGGAAACAATTTTCCTTTTACTTACCCAAAAAAAAAATCCAAAATAAGAAAAGCATGGGAGATTTTTCAATGATTTGTTTTCTCAAGGGTTTCCGATTTCAAAAGAAATTTATTCTTATTTTCCTTTATAATCGGTTGGGGAGTTTAGATACAAAGGAACATTTATTTGTTTTCTTAAGGGTTTCCAATTTCAAAAGAAATTTATTCTTATTTTCCTTTATAATCGGTTGGTTGGGGAGTTTAGATACAAAGGAACAGTTATTTAAGAAACGAGGGCTTTGATTTTAAGGGGGTGTATACTCTTACGACCTTAGTTTATGTTTGTAGAGATGTATTTGAACAACTTTCTTCTTTTCTTTCCAAATCTTGCCAAATTTAGAAAGAGAAATAGGAAAATAAAAGTTTGGATTATTTTGCTCTCATTTCCCGCCTCATTCAATCTCACACGTACAAGATTTTAAGAGAAATTTGTTACCTTCAATTTTTGTGCCGCAGTATTAACAGAAATCTATGTACGAAAAGAACATACCCAACTATTTTATCTCTATTGTTCCAAACAAGGTATAGCACAAAAACAGTGAAAGGGAAACTTTCAAACAAGTCAAAGTACACGAGTCACAAAAGCAACTAGGAAATTAGCAGCTTTTAGACTCCAGAATTCTTCAAGTCATACAAGAGATGATCATTTGTGCCAAAATGTATCATACAGGACACCCGAGTCTCCTCAGAATTCACAAGTAACATGATGTAAGAGATCTCCCAACTCTCTTGCTTATTTAGATGCTTAAATCTAGTAACACAGACTCCTCGAAACTTGATTCTGCCTCAAGCTACCATCACTGAGCAATTATGGATGAATGGGCTAAGTCGACTTCTGCCACTGGTGAGAGGTCTCCACTGCACTTCCTGGACATCAGGATCCGGGCAGCAGGTGTATATAGCAATGCGATTGCCTGGACAAGGAGCCGAGGATGCACCAATTACAAGCAGCTCGTTTCCCAGAGACTTGACCGCGACGCCCCAGCCTTTGTTGAAATCGGCTCTTACTGGGACTGGACCTAAGGGCTTCCATGTATTGCTTCTCTTCAAGTAGACCTTCAGCTGGTTCGAGGAAGCTTCAAGCGTGTATAGCTCGTTATTCACTACACCAACAAGAGGTGGGGACTGACTATTTAAAACTGGATCATCTTTTAACATGTCCGGGATCAACTCCCATTTGTTTCTAGCCTCATCAAAGTATTCCCCACAAGTAAGTTCGCCATCCTCATTTCGCCCTCCGATGACATAGAATCTCTTGTCCATGTAACAACCCGAGCACATCTTCCTTCTCCGTTTCATCCTCGGAAGCAGGTCCCACGATCTACTGTCCGGATTGTACTTCTCAGCAGTATCATAGACTTCACTATTTGCCGCCATCCCAATCCCACCTGCTACAAAAGCAAAGGTGCCACAAGTGGCAGATGCAAACAAGCACCTTGGGTTGATCATACAAGGACCCTTGTACCATCTGTTCATTGCCAACTCGTACCTCCAAACCACAAGACCGTCGAGCTCCTTGCCTGAAACAAGCAGGTGAGTCCCTGCACAAAGGGATTCTTTATCTCCGGCTTCAAAACAAATATCTGATCGTAGAATTGGGAGCTTTCTACGGGTACTAAATTCCCGATCAAACTCCCACCAGGTACTTTCACCACTCGCCAACATAAACACAGAGGGTTCCTTGAATGAAATCTCACTCCTAATTTTGAATATGTCACCACTCTTCAAAAGAGCTAAACACCTCTTGTTCAAGAAACATAATTTCCAATACTCTGACCTAGGAAATCTAGCCAAAATTAGACCCTCTAACTCATAACTAAGTGAGGGAATGTAAGAATAATCTGCATCCTGAGGTTCTACACAAGACGAACCATCATCACTGCCATCACGGGAAGAAAGACCAAGCCTGTTGTAGTCTGATCTACTGCTAGTCTCAAGAATCCTAACTCTTTTCCGTTTAAACATTGACATAACGCCCTCAAGGACTTCAAATCTCTGTATTCCAACAAGCGAAAAACAAAAAGAAAATCAACATTAGTTTGAGGCGAACTGCCACCACCATGAAAACAGAATGGTAACGGTATAGCAAAACTTAGTCAGAGTTATATGCCAAAGAATTAACAGCATGGCGATAGAGACCGTAAACATGAAACTATAATGCAATTCTTTTCTTTTCCTTACCTTTTTTTTCCCCCCCCTCAAAAACTTTGGAAAGACCAAGAAAGGAACTTTTCTACATAGTTATTGAATAAAGATTCAAAACGGAGTCCTAACAGAAGGAACTAGGCAGACACTCACTATGCAGAACAATAATGAGATGAAAGCACATAAGTGTTACAGACCAGTGATGGTCAATGACAACTTGACCTATAACAAAAAAGTATGTTCAGATTGATCCAAATTCAAAAGATAACTCGATGTAAAACCAAATCTCGGAAAAGAATAACCTATATCCTTTCCTAGTTATGGCCTGATCAAGATGAATGACAATACCTCGAAACGCCGTAGCCATAGCAGTATATGGAGTTCAACGATGTTTTCTCTTTTCCAAGTGACACTTGATTAACGTTTTCCAAGAAAAACAAATGAACTATGGTCAACAAAAAGAGAATCAAAATAGAGTCCTACTGCATTTCGATGGAGGAAAATGGACACCCAGGTCAAAAACGACTCACTATAATCAAGTACGGGCACAAACCAGTCAAGATTTAGAAGAGGTTATCAGTGACACGATTGCAATCCAGGCGAAGGAAAATCTTAGACTGAAGAACAATCAATTGCCATATGGGTTTAGTGCAATCAAAATTCAAAAAGTGATAGTTACAGGGGTCCAAAAGAAAATGAGATACTTGCAACCATGGCAGAAAAAGTATGTAGCTGCAAGCCTGATCAATCAAAATTCAAGAGATAACTGGATTTACAACCAAACAGACCTGATAAAGAATGTCAAGCCGAAACTACGTCAAATTTGAATGGCAATACATTGAATAGCAATATTGCAAAAGTATATATAGAGGCAATAGAGATAGAAAGAGAAAGGCCTACCAGAAAAGTCAAAAAGGCTGATTATTGAACAAGCATTGAAACTGGCTTAAACTTGGGTCAATCACAAGTCTCTAGGGTTTTGATGAGTATGAATCCCAGGAGGAGTTACTACAAAAACCCTTGAATAAAAGACGTGTGCATAGATGAGAGAAAGGAGGAGCAAGAGCCATTGAGCTGCAAGGGAAAGATGGTGATGAGTATATTGTAATCAAAGGGTTCTTCTTACCCCCGAAAAGAGAAAAAGAAAAATGCAGGGAATTGATGCTTAAAATAGAGTGAAAGTGGGGATTAAAAAACATTGAAATTATGAAATGCAACCATGCCAACCACAACATGGTCGATTTCGGTAAAGGCGACTCGGCCAGTTGGAGAGGGAGAGAAACAGAGTGGGAGAGAGAGAGAGAGAAAGGTGGAGAGAAGCCTTTTTGTGGGTAGTAAGTAGTAACAGGAGAGAGAGAAGCCACTGTTTCTTCCCGAAGAAATTGTAAAATTTGATAGTTTGGGAGTCATGTGATAAAAAATTTAACTTTTTTTAATATGTCAAAAAAAAAATTATTTAAAGGAACATATATTTTAAAACTTAAATACGTGGGTATTCCACCCCAATTACAGCTGCAAGCAGCAGTGATCGTAGTTCCACGGGGGGTTGGTTGAGATAAACAAAAGTCTCATCTTGACTAGTTCCTATATTAGGTAGTATATCAGCACATTGATTGCCCTTTCTAAAAACATGTATTATTTTAGACTGTGTCGCAATGAGCAAAAGGCGACAGTCGTTCACAATGTTGGATAGGAGATGAAAATTTTCATTATCTTTAGCTGTCATCAGTTGTTTAGCGATCAGGGAATCAGTTTCAACCGTGGCTCCTTGAAGTTGCTGTTCTTTTATAACTTGTGATGCTTTGAAGATTCCATAAATTTCTGCTTCAAGGCTATCATCCAGCAGACATCCAAAAAAGCCTCTTTTCCATTGTCCTTGATCATCGCGTATTATACCTCCATACCTTCCTTTTGAATATGTCATATGTTGAGGACAAATTGACAATTTGCAACAACAGCTTGCGTGTCATAGTTACATCAAACACTTTTCTTGCATTTTGACGCAACCCACCGTAAACACATCTCTCCCTCCTCTACCCATGCACCGTTGTTTCACCTTGACATGGTTGGCATAGAGTTGCTCGAGTACAGACTTCTTTTTCCTGCGTAGCCTGATTTTTCTGTTACCTGTACTAGCTAGCTCGGATAATGGATTCGGCTATGTTTCCTCAAAGACAGGCCAATTAGGATTTTTGTGAGGGCCGAACAAAGGTGTCCGCATCGTGGGTTCAACAATTGGCCTAGCTCTTATGGTGGCCCTAACCACCGTCTTAGCTTCTGAGGGGCGAAGAAAGGTGTCCGCATCATGGGTTCAGCAACCTGCCTGGCTCTTCTAGCGGCCCTAACCACCGTCTCAGCAACCTGCCTGGCTCTTCTAGTCGTCCTAACCATCGTCTCAATGACTCAAGTTAAGTACCTAGTACACTTAGTCGCGGTGAATTATAAAATATAATCCAAGTAGAGTCACCAAATGTAACTAGTAAGTAATGTCTAAGGATAATAAAGTCACTTTCTTCACAAATCAAGGGATTACAACCGGTCACAGATGGTGCTAGGGTGTAGTTCTCTTGGCTTAGAAGTATGAAAGCATAAGCTTGCACACATTTATCTCTGTAACAAGACTTCCGGTACATGTGTAACAAAAATGCTAAAGGACAAAGTCTATATATATATTTCTTATAATCGTGAGAATTGCATTCAAAAGGATCAAGTCTATTAAGACACGAGCTCTAGCATATGTTGGCTAACAAAAACTAGAGCTTGTTGTAACACACTAAAAACCTTTATTGCAAAAACCAAAAGAACAGCCTTTTATATAAGGGTTTAAATAAGTGACGCTATTATGCTTTATAATATAAGGTGTTATTGCACAAGTAAGTATTGTTATAAACTATTTGCAACGCACACTTATGGACTAATACAAGTGAAATAAATACAAATAATATTTAATACGTGTAACGGTCCAATAATGATGAAGATATTATTGCTTAAAAGATTTTTCAAAATATATAAACACTGTGTTCTATTAACAGAGAAGGAAGGAGTAAAAGGAACAATAGTACCAACGGGGTGGAAAATAGAGCTACCAATTTTTTTTGAACCATATGCAATGCTCTAACCTAAGAAGGACATTTGCTAGCTCAAGAAATCTTAGGGAAAAAAGTATTTATTTAAAAGGGTTGACAATTTCTTTTTCGCTGAATGTAAAAACATCGCTCAAAAGCTTTTAAAAGTACCAAGCAAGTTTTTTAGCAACGAAAATAGATTATAACTTCTAAAAAATAAAGTACTGTAATCAACCCCTAAACAAACCCAATTAGAATAGTTCGCGTAAAGGATCAATTACAAAAATCACTATAAACATTTGAGGACCGACAATTATCGTCATACAGAAGATTATAACTATCTTCTTACGACTCGAATAACAATAATTTACATAATTTACATAAAAGATCAATCACAGAAAATCGCCGGATCGCAACCTCAAAAAGTGGCATTGGATTAGGCCTATCCTTTTTACTAGTGTTTCCTCCCCACCAATTAATGTGGTGGATGGATTTGCCTTTCATCTTTGGTTCTACTTTTCATATATATATATTTGTAATTCAAGATTCACTCTCATAATCGTGTAAGATTAGCATTTGGATGGATGAGTGTAGTGTTGAAATAACCTTTTGGCCATTAAAATAAGGGGTTAGCCAAGCTTTAAGCCCATGGTTTTTGGAAAGTTCAAATTATAGTATACAATTGCGAGTTAATAGACAATTGGTCCACTACTTTGGCTTTTCATTGGTTTCAACTTTCCAGCACTATCTCCTAATTGGTCATAAAGAGAGTTTGTTAAACTAATCACAATGTGACTCATTTACCTAAACTTGTCAATATCTCGGGTGCCCCCATCTGTTATGGGAAGTCCCAAAAACTTTGATGGGATAAAAAGGTAATGGCCCTGGTTTGTTTTTTTATATATATTCACATGTGAGGCAAATCCGCATGTGGATCGCCCGGTCAACTTGAGAGCTAGACAGATAGAATTTCACGTGTATCTCAGTGAAGTTTCTAGATAAATGAACAGCCTGATAATGGCTGATACGTGTTAGAGTTGCCTTTGAAATCCTCCACGTAATTGATATTTTATTTCCTTTGAATTCTTTCTTTTGTACCGGAATAATTCAAGTAGGTGGTGGTGGTGGATTAGCGTGGGAGGGGCCTGTGTGGGTGCGAGAGACAGAGAGTGAGAGATAGAGGGAAGAAGAAGAGGAAAGAAAAAAATGATGTATAAATGGGCTGAACACATTTGCTCCTGAACAAAGTCGCCTGAAATGCCTGACCAGACTACCATTTCACTCTTTTTCTGCTGTCATGAGATTTTGGATCTAATTGCTTGGAATTGAAAATCTCAGAGTTTCAAATGCTCAAACTGAAAGTTCAGGATTTGAATTACTAAAAGTTACAAACTTTAAGAGGTTATGTGCAATTTAGCCCCAAAAAATCACTTTTTGTTAAGGTCAAGGCTCCACATCCCATCAAACCATGTGTTGTTTAGTCTTATAATTATGCTTAATGGCACTAAATGACACGATGCACCAATGGCATTATAGAGGCGGTGCATATTGGAATAGTGCCCAACAGACAAAATCAATTGCCCCACAATCCACTCAACTCTTTAAGCGATCAGTTCATATTGATCTATACCACATCCTGGTCCCTAAGAGATGCGGAGAATGTTGTGAACATGTGGTTAAAGCCCAGTTGAATGTTCTTAATCCCACCCTAGTCTGACCCATTCACTAGCTAAAATATATGTTGTGATGAAGAATGTCACTAAATACATTTTATCGATATAAGGATGTGATTATAAATTTTAACAATAGCGATAATATTTTTAGCAACAATATTCCATCAGTACAACTTTTACAGCAGAGAGACTGTATATTAGAGAATCTTTGTCTAAAATATAGAACGATGCCTAACTCATCAAATATTAGCGGACTCTGGCCAATGATGTAAAGAATTACCGAACATTCAAATTGTGCATGAGATTGACCATGGTACAAGAAAATAATTTTGGTGTCCGGAAAATAGACTTGTCTTCTCTTTAATCTGGAATTCCATCTCTTGTTTGCTTTATGGTACCGGTTTAAGTTCCTCTTTTCAAATCAATATCTATGTAAGGCTTCCTTTCCCTTTTCGTAATAGAATAAAAGTTCAACTAGCCTTAAACTTTGGAAATAAACTTAATCTAAAAGGAAAATTACAGCATTCCTTTATTCGCTCTTTGTAGTAATTAGAGATAATTACTGCAAAGAGCGAAAAAATATGATTCTAAAAAGATCCTAAACACGTACGTAGTTCATATAAGAATATTTTCATTCGAACCCCTACTGTCCCGCCGAGTTTACTTTGATGGAAGATGGAGTTGAAGTGTTAGGGTAAGCAGGTCGATACGTCTCCCATTTGTGTTTCAATGACGACAGTCAAGGTACGTGCGCCTTGTTTTCATCGGAACAGAGGATAGAATTAGCTGCAGGTGTTTTCTTGTCTCTCGTTTCTTTCCGAACTTTGTTTAAAGACTTCCACTGTCGGAGTTTGAGAAGGAGCAACTAACTTCGTATGTCATAAAACTTTAGACGAGACTTAGCAACAGTTGCAATGTTAGTGACATATTATCGCTAAAAATATTATAAAAAGTTTCAAAAAAAAAGAATAAAATCGCAAGACTTAGGTGGGTTGAGCTTTAGACAGGCTGGGCGGAACGTTGGCCCACTCACAACCCATATTTTTTTATGGGCTCATACTTTTAGCCCATGAGCCACCCCAGAATTTCAAGAGCAGGACACATGTTAACCCAACTCATTAGTGCTAACCCGTCCCAGAACGAGTTGACTCATCCTATCCAGAAAAAAGATAACACAACACGCACAAGTTTCACGCACAACCAGAGTTTCTTCTCCTCCTTCTCTGTCCCAAAAAAATGGCGTCCTCATCGATTGCCAACTTCCTATCCCTCTTCATACCATCAAAACCCCCGCAACCCAAAGCTCCATCACCGATCCTTTCTCTCTCCTCCGATTCAAAACAAAAAGAGGGTTTTACTTTTACCCCACTCGTCACTTCCAGTGATGACAACCTTCAGTACCCATTATCGACGCCATCGTCTTCACTGTCTTCATATTCTTGTCCGGCTGATGTCACGTCGGTGGTGTGCCCGTCTCTTGCATATGCGAATACACTGTTCTTCAGATCGGGGTACAATGTGCAGGTGATTGTGGACGACAATGAACCGGAAGAGAAGCTGCTGGGCCGGTTCAGGAGGGAGGTCATGAGGGCTGGCGTCATCCAGGAGTGCAAGAGGAGGAGGTTCTTTGAGAACAAGCAGGACAAGGATAAGCGAAAGACCCGCGAGGCCGCAAAGCGCAATCGCCGCAGGTAACGTCACTCTCACTTTCTCATGGGCGTTTCTGTGCAATTTGGTATCAATTTGAGCGTACGGTGTAATTTGGGTTGTTTTATTGTCTTCCAATTCTTAGAATAGAACTTGACAAGTAAACATGAGCTCACTCGTTATTCTAGTTTGACTTGTTAAACTTTAATTGATTGATTAGTAAGTGGAGTACTATTCTTGTTTAATTCAGTGTTCAATTGTTCGAATCCTGACCTAAAAACTTGCAAAAAGTCAGTGGGGTCAAGAATTACGAAACAGCAGGAGTATACGATTAAAAGCAATTCTAAATTTTACGTTTCTGCAAAATGATGGAATTCGGTATCAGACTAAGGATTTCTTGAGTTACAGTTTTTTGTATTTTTGGAGGCTTTTTGAGTGTAGTCGTTGCATTTGATAGAAATCTTTGTAATGCTGGTCTCTTGGTTTTTTCGTAAATCCTTTGATGTGAAATACTATCATGCTTGCAGTACTAACAGTGTGTGCGCGTTTGTGGATATCTGTATGTGTGATGAACTAAAGTTTATATTCTTTTATGCTGAGAGTGTGTGGGGTGTGTGTGTGTGTGTGCTTTTTACTGCTGACGCATGTATGTGTGTTTGGTGGTTATGTTGCCCCATTAAAACGAGATTTTAATCTGTTAATAGAACTACCTCTGAAAGTAATTTTATGCAATTTGATACATAATGTTTTGCTTGGCAATGATCTGTTTAATGACATCTTTTTGGGTATTCAGACGCACCCCTTTTAGAGGTGCACCACAGGATAAGGTGGAAGGCACCAAGAGCAAGAAGGAAGACGACGATGATAACTGGGAACTTCCTGAAGGAGGCCTTCCCAATTGACTTCCATTTTCATTTGTAGAGTTCTTCACCTTTCTGTTTTGAGATGCTTTCAGTGCATGTAAGTTTTCTGGAGAATCATCTTTTGATTTTGTACAAACGCATGAAGCTCCTCTTAGTCAGGAAATATGATTTTCCATGCTTATAAGTATGTTGATATAGATATCTTATACTTGTTTAACCATGATATAGATATAGATATCATCAATTGGATGCGTTATCCCGATCAGACTGCACAGTTGCTTTAACGACTTAGAAAAGAGTTTCCAGAAGTCTACTTGACCCAGGTCTTCTGAATACTGAAAAATAAGCTAAAGTGTTCGAGAATTAGCATCTAGGCTCTACTACATGTAAAAGTTCCTGTTTTTTCATACGGGAATCTTGATGAATATAAAATCGGAGAGATTTTCATGAGTTGGACAAGAAGTGATGTTAATGTGGGGTTATGTTGAGGATCTGAGTGTATCAGAGATTGTAAATCAATTGGCTTCGAGGCTAAAGGTTTAGAATCATTGTTGGTGTGAATTATGTTGCGTTGAGAATCCCATGCAAATTTCCAAAAATCACAATAGGAAATGGCCATTTGGCCTTTGTTTGGGAAAACACCATTCATCTCCTCTCAGTTTGGCCTTTGTGCAGAGACCCCACAAGTTTCATTAAAAGACAAGGTTGTTTCCTGCTGTTAACCAAATGTCCCTTGTAAGAGTCGCAACTGTTTCCTTTTGAAATGGCCATTTGACACTCGCCACGAGTCAATTGTGGTGAATGTACGTTATGGTTAGTATCTAAAACATTCTTCATGCAAGGAAGTATATATCATAACTTAGAAATCAACAAAGTATGCTGCCGCTGTTCAACCATCATCTCTACCACAACCAGACAGTTAAATATCACCAGCATTGTTCTTGCAAAATCGATGGGTACATATACTGTGTGTATTATGCACACAGTATATGTACAGCATCACCTTAGCCTAAAATATGCTGTGTATTTTGCACACAGTATATGCAGTAGATCCTTGCTTGCCTGGAGTATAAGATCTGAAAGGGTTCTTGCATGTAAATTGGTTAGGGCATAAATGGGGATGAAATGAATAAAATGTGGTTGTTTGGTAGAGGCCGGTTATAGGAGCGAGCTGGGGATTGCAGATTCATAGGTGGCGAGTGTAGTTTGGAATTTGTCTTTGGGAGGAGAGGGATTTCGCAGGGGTTTCTAGTATTCATTTGGGTTCGGGGAGGATTATTTTTACTTTTTCTTTTGAGGGTTTTGTGGTGTTGGATTTCGGGGCTTCAGTGGGGTAAACTTTTGGGGCTGGAGATTATTTTTGGGGGTGAAGGGATGATGGTGGCCGCAATGGGGTTTGTAGGTGGAGGAATGGCTGCTTTTGTGGTGGTTGGAGTGGGCTCATGATGGTGCACGTGGTGATGGCAGTGGTGGTCATAGGCATAGAATAAGTTTTGGTGATGGTGTTATGATGGGGCTCAGTCTGGGACTGACTTTGTGTTTTGAGTTTGAGTTTGAGTCCGAGGGTTCAGATTGCTCGTTTCAATTTTGGGTCCTTAGTACTTCCTGGAAGGACAAATGAGGTCCATTTTAATAATTTACCTAAAAGTCAAACCTTTTATAGGACGTGAAGAGAGTAAACAGAGGTGGCATCCTCCGAATGTTCCAAAGGGTAGTAAAAGAGTTTTAAGGTCATGTTAAATCCTGCCCTGCGAAATTTACATCAACTGCAAATTGTCAATCCCTATACACTCGGGCTGTATTTCGGTACATTTTCGCTTAAAGCTTAGCCAAATAATTTCCAAGTTCGGGAGAACCTTGACAAAGTTGTGCAGAAACTGTTTTCATTTTTGCGTTGACAAAGTATATCAGCTGGGTTCAAAGCTGAATTATTTGCTATAGTAAACAGAACAGTAGGTTACTTTGGTTTTTTTGGGTAGAAATGATAGCAATATATAGCTACTAACATATAGCAATTATTGTTTTGACATGTATATATGCCAGTTTCACCTTTTGGATACTATTTTCACCGTTTCAGAAAATATTATGTTTTTATATCAAATTTTCAATATTTTTAATATATTTGTTAAATATAATAAAACTTTATATCGTTTTATGTTATAGAATTTGTTTTCAATGTGTTTGTTAAAATCACCAAATTCAAACACTGTTTGTTATTATCTTGCAAATAAATTTGGGATTTTTAGGAAATGGTATCTAATCAACGTGGATGTGTTTTCATATTTGTTCATTATGGTACCGGATTTGTTAACATCATTTTGGTTATTCTAAAATGGTATCCAAACAACTGACTGCATGTTTTCGTTCTTAAGAAGAAAGAAAAAAGGTTTTCATATTTTGTGAAGTAGAGAGAAAAATAAAAACGAAGAGAAGGGTAACCCGAAGGGAGTGCAGTGCAGCTCAGCTCCAAACTTCACTCAGAAATGGCTTGATGCGATCTTAGTTAACCATCTTGATGACAACCCTTGACCTCGCCCTTGAGGTTCATGGTATCGGTGGCTAATGTTGTTCTTGTGAAGTAGTAGTTAATGTCATCCGTATTTTTGGCAGAATTAACTGAGTTTTGTATCTTCTTATCTTAGCTACTCTGCTAATATTGTATGGTCTGAAGTATCTGTAAAACTTAGTGTTTTTCAATTGTATATATTTTTATTATTATTATAAAAAAGAATAAAAAAACTACAGAGAACTGCAGAAGTTCCATCTAGTCGTGATTTGTCCTTTGTGATTTTGATACAAATTGTACAACGCATAACATCAATTTTCGCCCTGGAAGGCCTGCTTCCACGTGAATTGTTGACTGAGAGAGGGTGCTTTCTTCTTGGGATTCTTTTTTCTGTTGTTGTTGTTAAAAAGAGAAATATATTATATATAACAAACCGTTCCGACTATACAAAAGTAACATTTACAATATATTACAGCCATTTTTACATAAAAGGGAAGCTAAACATTGTCCAAATATGCAGGAATAATCATATGGTGTTCTACTGTTTACATAAACATCCCTTCGGTAGCAAGTTTTATAAATTAGAACTTGTAACAACTGATGGCTCACTGAGGTTACGGGCCCATACGTTTACTATATTCATTTTCTGCTTTTGTAATGATGATATATATATTTTTTTGTACTTTTACCATTTTCTGTTTTTGTTTTGAGTAAAAATACTCAAATAGTGACAAAAAACTGAAAACACCTCCATGGTATTTTTAATTTTTTCACAAAAACTTATTCCAATGTAAGAAAAAGTAATTAAATTTTTTTTGGTAAAAATGATAAAAGTAAAAGAACGCATTTTTTTAGCTAAATAGGAAAATCATGAAAATGAAAACAGTCACGTTGGTGTGTTTCCATAGGAATTTTGCGTCACATTTAGAAAATATGAAAAACTCGAATAATATTTTTCATGCCGGTAATTTCTTATATTTGACGATAAAAAAAAATCCTTATATTTAGTTGGTTATGTTATGTAATACGACGATTTGGTTCAATAAAATTTTGGTATGCACAACTTCAAACTTTAGAATGAAAAGGAATTCGAACAAAAGAGAATGAAAGAGTAATAATCTTGGATGCTGAGAATGAGTGTAATGCCTGTTGAACACAACTGATCGTATTGCACCAAAAGAAAGAAGTGATTTGCACAAAGTAGGTAAAAAAGTCTAAAAACTATATATGGCTCATGCACTTCGGTGCTCGTACCAATTGAGAAGTTCTTATTCATTGGTCATTTAAATCTTAGGAAAATCAATTTCCATGCATTTTATAACTTAACGAGCTTTGAATTGTGATAACTTTTTATCTCTCAAGTCGACCCGAGCTTCATATGGTCTTTGCTTGTAGAGCTCGTGTTACACGGCTAATTGCATATTGAGCCCCCACGCTCAATAAGAGTTTCAAGCTTATTTGTTTCATTGGCTAACCAATTTCAAACAAGCTTCCACACGAGCAAACACGAACCGAGTAGCTTGGTTCATTTGTCGGTGAGGAAAAGGAAAAAAAATCACTAGTGCCAAGAGCTTAACCTTGAAAGAGATCGAATGACGAACACATGTAGCATGAAAATAAATAATGTCCTAGATCTGTCTTACTACATGAAGCACTCTTGCACTATTTCATCTTTTCCATAAAGTAGATACATACATGGGACATGCTGTGCCTATCATAAAAGGCCAATCCTAAGTAGTTGGTCGAGAAACATGGTGGCATTATCCAACATGAGCTTCATTCGGCTATGCATCCGCTCCAATGGTGCTCATAAATTTAGTCACGTATTCGGTCTAAGAAACGATCTTATCCTAATAACTTCCCTACCCCAGTCACTAATCTACTCTTAATTTAAACATGTAACGACATGAAAAGTGGGGTCTAGATACCCGGCCTTGATAGCTTGATGTCGATGATATCCGAATTTGAATAGATTCAGCAAACAAATTCAGAGTAATTGAGCAATGATTACTCTCTATGAAAGAAAATATTCACATGCAACATGTGGATAGGATCACTGACTTCTCGATTACCTGAAGGGTCATTTTTTTCTGGACCGTCTGATCTTTCTCTTGTGACCCTACCTTCTCATCCTGACTGTACACCGTGTCCATGGGAGCTGGCCGGTGCTTATCTGTCAAGACACTAACGACAGACCCAATTGCAAGTTGTGAGAGACCCACATGGACAGATGAGATTACAAATCACCAAATCAGAATAGAATAAGGTATGGGTGCATTTCTGGTACGAAAACAATTTACACACAGACCCACAGTCTTTGGATGCTTGGTCATAAATGTTTTTCGTTGGCAAAAATGATTAATTCTAACAGTCCATTGATAACAGACCAGATTTCAGAAAGAAAAGAACATTGTCTAAGTACAGAAAGTCAAATTGTAGCCTATATCATCCAGATAACGAAATGTTTAATTGAAAAGGACCCAACCCATTGGAAAAGCAATTTGTTTCCTTAATCAGAGGTTTCTGAAGGATGAGTTACATTTTATTCCCTTTCATCAGAGCAGTGTCATTTCTGTTAATAATAGAGACACGCAAGTATATGTGAATATTAACTAGAACAGAACGATGGTATGTGTGTATATAGTGCATGATTACATCTCTATTCATCTTCAGGTGAAGTACCCATATAAACACAGGCACAAGGAAAAAAAAGCGGGAAAGAGAAAGCTTCTAAACTTACTTCAACTTTCCTACTGCCATCGCCGTAATGGAGCAAGAGCCATGCAAATATGCAGAAGCAACAAGCCACAACAAGGAAGAGCATGCAGATGATGAAGAAAGGGACCCAGAAAGCAATTCCCTGTACCAACCACTCCTGAAGAGAAACAGAACGCTTTCCTCCAGTCCTTTAGCCATGGTTGGAGCCAAGGTTTCTCATATCGAGAGCCTGGATTACGAGTAAATACCGATACCTCATCTTTGTGTATTAGAGAAGAATGAACGGTTGTTTTTCTATGATGTTTTCCTGTCATTCCAAAAACTGATGCAGAAACCAAGCGTTGATGCAGGATCAATGAGAACGATCTTTTCAAGCAAGACTGGAGAAGCAGATCAAAAGTTCAAGTACTACAATACATTTTCATGAAATGGACATTAGCTTTCTTAGTTGGGCTTTTAACTGGTCTTATTGCCACTCTCATCAATCTAGCAATTGAGAACATTGCAGGCTACAAATTTCTTGCTGTAGTTAACTACATTGAGAAAGAAAGGTATTTCTACATGCATGTATTTTCTGTACTAGTCATCAATTTCAGTTTTAATGTTCAATCATTATCAGTTGAGACATCCTTCTGTCAATGATCTTGGTGGATGCAGATACCTAGTTGGATTCATCTTTTTCACTGGGGTCAATTTTCTTTTGACAATGGTCGCCACGGTTCTGTGTGTGCGCTTTGCACCTACTGCGGCTGGGCCTGGTATACCCGAAATTAAAGCTTATCTCAATGGGGTAGACACTCCCAATATGTTTGGTGCTACAACACTATTTGTCAAGGTCGGTGGCTTGTACATAGAATGTTAGAATTCAAATTCAGTTAACTGCAAGCAGTCTTGATCATACAATTAGCTAGAACAAAATTGACGTTACTGAAAAAGGTTTATCAGATACCTGTCAGACAAGTGGTCTTGAAATCAATTCATCGTTGCAGATCATTGGAAGCATTGGAGCTGTCTCTGCAGGCCTTGATTTAGGAAAAGAAGGGCCACTAGTTCACATTGGCAGCTGCATTGCTTCATTACTAGGCCAAGGTGGCCCTGAAAATCACCGTGTCAAATGGCGCTGGCTTCGCTACTTCAACAACGACAGGGACCTCCGAGATCTCATTACATGTGGTGCCTCTTCAGGAGTTTGTGCTGCTTTTCGGGCCCCAGTTGGTGGCGTCCTGTTTTCCCTAGAGGAGGTGGCAACATGGTGGAGAAGTGCCCTCCTCTGGAGAACTTTCTTCAGCTCAGCAGTTGTGGTCGTAGTGCTTAGGGCCTTCATGGAATACTGCAAATCTGGCAACTGCGGACTTTTTGGAGGAGGGGGCTTAATTATGTTCGACGTGAGCGATGTTAGTGTGAGTTACCATGCCGTGGACATAATCCCTGTAGCTGTTATTGGAGTTATTGGAGGAGTTCTGGGAAGCCTTTACAACTACCTCCTCCACAAGGTCCTGAGACTCTACAATCTCATTAACGAGTCAGTAAGCTCATTCCATTCCATCAATTCAATTAATAGGGCATGTTGGGTCAGTATAATGTCATGTACAAACCAAGGGAAAGACATCCAATAAATGAACAAAACTCTTTCCCTCTCCTCCCTCCCTCTAGCTCGCTCCCTAAACACCCCCACCCCAAGTGGAAGTTTCTTGAACAACTTTTGGCGTAGACCCTCCTTAGATGTCCAAGTTTCTCCAAGAATTTGATCCCTTTGCTTAGATCATATCAAATGTGGCTCGAAGAAATATTCAAAATGCCAATCAAGAAGTTAACCACTATACAACCTAACCTGACCCCTGATGTTTTGTCTAACACTTCAGCTTTTACTTTAAAATGTTATGATGCAGGAAGGGGAAAATACATAAGCTTATTCTCAGTCTCATTGTCTCACTGTTCACCTCTGCATGCCTCTATGGACTGCCTTTTCTTGCAAGTTGCACGCCCTGCGATCCCTCTTTAACTGACTCCGTCTGCCCCACCTCTGGACGAATGGGAAATTTCAAGCAGTTCAACTGTCCAAAGGGTTACTACAACGACTTAGCTACTCTCCTCCTTACAACCAATGATGATGCTGTCCGGAACATTTTTTCAACTAAAACACCCACGGAATTCCATACCTTCTCCCTCATTAT
The DNA here is from genome assembly GCA_033065855.1 of Escallonia rubra. NCBI lineage: Eukaryota > Viridiplantae > Streptophyta > Magnoliopsida > Escalloniales > Escalloniaceae > Escallonia > Escallonia rubra. The sequence continues at coordinate 61,289 of JAVXUO010000371.1, read as the reverse complement.
CTTCTTTGGGATTTATTGCATCTTGGGACTCTTCACCTTTGGCATTGCTGTCCCATCTGGTCTCTTCCTCCCTATCATCCTCATGGGCTCAGCTTATGGCCGCATGCTTGGTATTGCAATGGGACCGTACACAAACATTGACCAGGGGCTTTATGCTGTTCTAGGTGCAGCCTCCCTAATGGCTGGTTCAATGAGGATGACTGTTTCCCTATGCGTGATATTTCTTGAGCTAACCAACAACCTTCTCTTACTACCCATAACCATGCTTGTTCTCCTTATTGCCAAAACTGTCGGAGACTGCTTCAACCCGAGCATATATGAGATTATATTGGACCTTAAAGGCCTGCCCTTTTTGGATGCGAATCCTGAGCCATGGATGAGAAATATCACAGTGGGTGAGCTAGTTGATGTCAAACCAGCAGTTGTCACCCTCCGTGGAGTTGAAAAGGTCAGCAGGATTGTGGAAGTCCTGCACAACACACCACACAATGGCTTCCCGGTTGTGGATGACGGGTTGATCCCTCATGTGGGTCTACCAGATGGGGCAACTGAACTACTTGGACTGCTTCTAAGAACTCACCTTGTTCTCGTGCTGAAGAAGAAGTGGTTCCTGAATGAGAGAAGGAGAACAGAGGAGTGGGAGGTCAGAGAGAAATTTGCCTGGGTAGATATGGCTGAAAGGTGGGGAAAGACGGAGGAGGTGGCTGTCACAAATGAGGAAATGGAAATGTATGTCGATTTGCATCCCCTCATCAATACAACCCCTTACACGGTGGTGGAGAGCATGTCTGTGGCAAAGGCTTTGGTGCTTTTCAGGCAGGTGGGGCTCCGACATATGCTCGTTCTACCCAAGTATCAAGCAACTGGGGTAAGTCAGATTTCTACAGCATTGGCTTTTCACTGCAGTTGTAAATACCTCTCATGTTTCAAACACGCTATATGCCCTGTTTCTTAACATAATTGACACTTGTTGGGTAACTGATGAAAGTAGGAAGTAGATTTTGCATACAAAAAACGAGAAACAACATTGTCAAATAATGCCACTGACCTGGTGCTATGCTTCCTTATTGTAGGTGTCTCCAGTGGTGGGGATCTTGACCAGGCAGGATTTGAGGGCCCACAACATCTTGAGTGCCTTCCCGCATCTAGAAAGATCGAAGGGCAGTAAAAAGAGGCACTGAATCTCTGCAGACCAAGAAACAAGCAGCATTCTCTTCCCAAGCGCATCACATTCTTTATATATTCATTATTTACATTGTAATTTCCTTTTTTAAGTTTTTCTCATCATATCCAAAGTAAGATACCTCACGTGTTTACAACAATTTTAAAGAGTATATCACAATAGTCAATTGATAATACAACATTTCAGGTTCTTTCGGTGAAGGCACGGGTACAGTAATATTGTGGAATCCCTTGAGTGCTTTTCCAAGCTTGGCTGTCTTCCGATTTTCATGCTTTTGTCTGATACAACTTATTCTTGAGTCCCATTTTGAGGTCTCTTCCTACCTTAATGCTGCATCTGGGACTAAAACTGCTCCTCAAGACGGTTTCTTCTTCTTTTTTCCTGAATTCTTTTTTCCTGATTTCTTTTTCTTGGCTCCTGGGCCTCTTTTGAACACGGCCAAAATCTCAATGCTGCATCCATTCCCCACGTAAACTTCAATATACCAAGATGAATGTAATGCAATATCATTTAAAACAAAATTGAGGATGAATTAAGAAGGAAGTATCCTTGATAACATCAGCACAGCAACAAGGTGAGAACTTGGTAAAGAAAATGTCAAAATCAGTTTTCTTCAACTGAGTTCAAAGAAAATTTTGATACTATCCTCAAGGATTTCAATCAATGCTACAAGTATCTTTTGGCTTCTCATTGTATATAAGAAATTGAAAGATTTCATTGAAATTTTTCGTTTGAAAAATTTCCCGAAAAGCTAATCTTTCCTTTTAAACTAGCCATTTTGAGCAAACATAGAAAAATCCAAAAACTTGATTGACAAATTAGCTAAATATCCTAGAAGATGTTGTTGCTGAATTTCAGTCTAATCCCATAAGAAATACTTCCACAAGGTGTCAATCACGATTTCCATATTGCATGATTATCAACATTGTGCACCAATGCCAACTCGTGATAAAAATCATTAGCCACAACAAGAACCATTCACCCTTGACATAGTTCAACTGCATTACCCAGCATGAACAACAAAGTTCTGCAAACCTCTCGAGAATGCCCCAAAAGTTTCACAAACCACCGAAGCAAAATAATTTGGAACCCTTTTCCACTAATATCAAAGAACTAATGACCACAGTTATCCTCAAAGACGTTAGCAGAGAGGACAATTGGTTGAACAGTCATGCAGAAAACAGGCAAACCAACCACAATAAGAGTGATGCAACATACTGATATAGATACGTATATCATACGACCAATACCTTTGGGTTCCCGGGAAGAAGTTAAAACCATGGGCTTTATCCAAATGCCATGCCTTACTGGAAAGCAAAGACATGCAATCCTGTAAAGTTACCGTTGTGTTAAGAGTAAACTAGCATGTTTGACATTTTCTTATTCAAAATCAATTGTTTCCTGATCTGAAAGCACAATAGGCAGAGATACCTCTTTAAAACTTTCCCATCCGCAACTAATATATATAAGAGTTTGAGGCAGTGACTGGCTTTCTTCCTGTGGTGTTCCAATTTGAATTTGAATTGCAGCTTCTTTTGCACGTAGAATCCACGGTCTCTTCTCATCTTTTGTCTTTGGGGAGGTGCTGAATCAACATGTATCACTTGACTTATAAAGTAATCATGACTTCACATCCTCTTAGCATCATAGTATATAAATCCCCATTAAATTCCTAAACCGCTAATTTACCAGAACAACTTCATTACCTTTCATGTGACTTGGCACTGCGCCTTACCGCTGATATTTTGCATAATGCATCAACCAGATTTGGGTCCAGCCCCTTTCTAGGAGGATCGACCACAATCACATCCGATCCCCAAAACCAAGAAATTGGATCCTGAAAAAGTTGTCAAATGGAAAAAGAAAAAAAAGGTCACCACAGCATGGAACTTGATGTTTGTGTAGGCACTGAGACTACAGAAAACTACGATATTCTCCTCCTATGATAATGTAAAATGACGGAACACAGATGCATCCTAAGAATAATTTTATGCTTACCTAAGAAAAGCACCGTCATTTAAGCAATGACACTGCTGCTTCATGTTCATCCTATTATTCTGTGGTACTATCCATTCATCACTGTCCCAAGTTCTAAAAGGGTTTCTTTTTCCAGTTACAGTAATATTCTTAGTAACAGGATTCAAAACCCTGGCTCCTCTCCTACTTCTTTTCATGTGCTAAAGGTACAACCTTTAGTTTTGAAAACTGACAAAATGTTTCACCCCAATCTTTCCAATATATTGCCTAGTCAAAATCCTTATATGCAAAACATCCGGCTAAGAAACTAATGTCCACACGCACTTCCTCATAGGACCTGATTGATTGCCTTCTCACCTCCCGCAAACATTCCCCTCACCGAAACCCATCCTGCTTTAGCTTCAATGCTCATGCCAATGCCATAGGTATCTTATTGCATTTTAGCGGATAAAGTCCAACTGGTGTCGAATTGAGCCTCAGACATTCAAATTTCCTTAACTTTTCCAACAATATCAGATTGCAGAAGGAATTGGAGCCAATATTTAGATGACCCAATGACCCATATATACTTCAATGTCATATAAATATATATTTACATGTGTATATATTATATACATATATATGTATAACATATGTCTATAGTAGGTAGACAGAAACAAATATGAAAACTTTTAGTGTTAACACTAACAATTGAAGTGTCAGCTTGATGCCAGCTAATGCTGCTATCTACAGAATGTGGTAACCGCTCAGCCGTCTTCTCAAAAGATAGCTTTGATTCCTTGTTAATCTCAATGCATTTAACGGACCTGAAAATAAGAAACAGTCATTTTGGATTAAAAGAATGCGAACTTGAATTTCAGAGCTCGTGGAACACGTTCTTGCCTGCACTTTCTTGTGGATGCCAATGATAATCCAATGACACCAGCTCCAGCATAGAGATCAGCAACTGATGAACCAAGTGGGACATACTTGTGTAACTTCCGGAGCAAAGAATCAAAAGCCTGACAGAAAAATCAAAAATCAAGTAAAAAGCTCTCAAGCAAACAAAATAAAATTGCACAATGCTGATCTTGCTAGTAGTGGAAATGACCCAGATGATTCTATAGCAGTCATCAGAAGTGTGATAAACCTTTTTCTTTGGAACTCAAGTTAGGTAATTTACCACATAAAAGTTGCATAGAAGAATGTGCGCTCTGAAGGAACTGACAGCGTAACAATCCTTAGTTTATTGTCTGATTATCTGATAGTAATAGACCAATAACGATGTGTCTACCTAATTTCCCTCGAAACAAGGTAAGGGGATTTCTAGATTAGGATTCTACCCGTGTATTCGCTTGGCCAAAACTTGATGGAGTCAAGGAAACATCAATTCCTCCTACATGCTCCCAGAAGTCTCTTTCTCCAAGTAGATGCCTCCATCTGTTACCAAAAATTATCTGCATCACCAGCAAGATTATATTGAAGTTGAAAGCATCTAAAGAAAGCATATAATTGTTGTTTTCGAATGGAAAAAAATTCCCCAAAGAACAGATATATGCTGCTTCTTTAGCAAGAGGTCATATATGCATTGCAGCAGATAAACTGACTAACAGAATTTTCAAACAAGTCATGCTGAATGATCATGAAAAGTACTTCTAAATTCTAATTTCAGAAGAAAGTTTCTTTGTCAACATTGCATGACAGGAAACATATTATATTATTTTTAGTATGCATAAAAACACACATCAGCTAGGCTCTAAAGATCTTTACACTTCTCCACCTTGTAAGTTCGAATTTTCCAGCACATTATAGGAAAAATTGATGAAATGAAAGATACGATGGGACTGACAGCCTATGTGACAGATCGTTTTTCTGATGTAATCATGCCTGAGATCTTTTTTCTCTTATTGATCAAGTAAAAGTATATTAAAGACAAATGTATAACCTAAATTAACTAACAAAAACTGTTGAAAAAAAAAATGCGAAAGGCATACGGAGAACGTATACATTCTTCTTCTGACCACGGGAAAGTAAGTATTCAAACATGAGACTCCTTTTTAGCCAACAGAAGCTCTAACGCCTCAAAGGATTATTTCTCTCGTATATGCAGTGGGGTCACATCCTAAAGAGTCATCTTCCTCTTTTTCTCTTGTAAAGAGACCAACTCCGCATCATAACTGAAGCATGACCCAGAATAAATGAAAAGATCAAAACTAGGTCCTAAACAGGCCGCAACTGGGTAATGGGGCAATAGATGGGCCACACTCTCCCATCCAATTCATGCTGTTCCGTTTCCTCAAGTTTTCAGCTCAATGACGGAATCCACCATAAGGTGGAGCCAAGGTATGCCAAACAACCTTCCAAGGATGAGGAATAGAATCCTTTAGCCGAGAGCAGCCCACAAGAGGACTTCACAGAAAAAATATCCCAATGAACTCCCAGCTATGCTACATGGACTCTTCAAATTGCGTGAAGTACTCATGTCGGACACTTGAAACTTGGAGACGGGGTATGGGATATGTGTGTGACAAATCTCATAAGATATGCCTCTAAGAACACTGTCTTTTAGTGTTTCTTTCAGTTCGTTATTGCTTTGAGATGATATAAATTTTAAAGTAAAATAATGTGCGTCACAAAAAGCGCCATGTTAACTATGACCTAACTAAAAATAACATTATATAAGAGTATATTGCCATGTCCCCGTGTCTTGGGTATTGAAAAACAGACAAATTCGTCACTAGGCACGTATCCGACTCGGACACTCATACCGAGTCCAAGTAACAAACACTAGTTTCCAATCTTGCACATCCAAGAGTCATTGTCACCAAGAGCAAGCAAAAAATCTGCAACAGGAGAAAGCACTTGAAATAAATGTGTCTGAGATAAACTTCCAAGCCTTTGCTGATGCCATGCATAACCTCATGCCATAAGAGCCTTCCACCACCTCAAGCCACCATCCAAACACCCCCGAACCAAACTCCCACTATCAACCTTTTCAACGAAAATTCCCTTCTTCCACCATGAACCTCCAAACCAGTTTACAGCAAACGCAGAATTGAATAACCTAATACTCCTGATAGCTAAGCGCCAAAATTCACAGTTCTGCCCACTCCCAATTCAACAAGTGGTATATTTTTCCACCCCCACACCTTCCCATTAAAACAACCCCACTTTCTCCAATATTTTGACAACTAAGGCCGGAATAACAAAGGAGGGCATGACATAAGCGGTAGACTAGACAGAGCACTTTTGATTTACATAAGCTTCCCACCTTTAGAGAGGTATTGCCTTTCCAACTTTCCGATATTTCAAAGCGTTCCACATCCACAACTGGGCCCCAACATGAGTTATTCTTAAAAATTAATCCCAAAGGCAAGCCATTGTGCTGGGAAGGCCACCCACTCTGCAACCAAAGGACCAGCCAGAAGACTCACGTAACGACATACCCCACGGAACTGATGCAATTTTTGGCAGTGTTGATACTCAAACCTGTAAAGCTTGGATGAGCAGCAAAAGAAACTCAAATATAACAGTGGTTCTCCTCAGCATCACAAGACAGTACCGTCTCGCCTTGCCAGCCCCAACTCCTAATCCTTTAACCACACGATTCAGCTGCCGACTTAGGCCTCCATGACTTGCAGATGAAAGAGCACTAGTGAATCCCCAGTCCTCTCAAAGAGAAGGAAAAGCATGCCTGAAATAATTGAAAAAGACACTCTAGTGTATCACAGTTCGACCTAAGTTAGCAACACAGCTTTTAGTACAAGAGCTTATTTACTTGATCAATTACATCTTCCATCCCAAGGTCCATAGAAAGAGAATAAGAGATTGACAGATAATACTCTTTCTAATTACTATCCTTTCACCGGTATCGAATCCTATTCTTGTTAACCCTTGACAGTGTTTTCACCGGTATATAATAATCTTTCTAGTTACTATCCTTTCACCAGTACTCCTTATTTCCTCTTAGTTTCTTACCTATTCAACATACTATATAGACCCACACGAATATACCACAGTAAGTGTATCTTACCAACGTAAGCAATGAAGGAAACAGGCTAACAACTCAAATATACCATTAATTGGAGCAAAATCACTTTTACTTTTGATTTCCATCCTGAACAAGATACGGACTAATACAGCTACAAAAATATTCCACTCACATTGTTCGTTGATGTTTGAAAGTTAGCCCAAACTGAATGAATCAATTGCACTTTCCTAGTAGGTCCACCATTTCTCCATAAGTACTACAAACACAATAACAAGCATCAGCATAACTACAAACACAATACGCAAATTAACACATACAGACTGAGAGACCTTGGCCAGAGCATTTAGCTTATCAGAACTTGGTGAATTCTCACTTCTTGAATTCCACACCAGCGCAACCTGTACCTTACCTGCAATTGCACATAAACATGTGACCCTAAATGGCTAAGCAGGCCATTACTATCAACGATAAGATCCATATATGAGGTAAATGATGTGGCAGATGAACTAGTAACCTCTGCTATATCTTTCAGCGGCAGGGAGAGATGTGTTGTATGTGGTCACAGCCATCTGCAGATACCCAACATCCATCACATTAGCAATAAATTACAGAAGGTGACAAAACTTTTTGTAGCAATCAAGCTCCCTAGCACTTATTATAACTTACAGCCTACATTAATCACCTGAACATATCTTAGTTCACCTGTCCCCTGATCTTCATCATATGGCTCCACATTCAACTCAACTATCCCTGGGACAAGCAAAGGTGGATTGAAAACAGTTATGTCTTCTCCTTAGCCCTAGAGTATAAAGATATAAGTTACGGAGAAAAATACAATGTCCAAGAGCAAAAAAAAACCTTGTCTGAGAAGCTCCACTGCGGCATTGATGTTTGGATGATGCGCTGCACAAACAAGATATAAGACTAATAATTTGACATTTATACACTTTCATACACCTATCTAAATTCGTAGAGATTTGCTCCACCGCGGCATTGATGTATAAGTTACATATTGTTTAGGTGTCCGACCTTTACAGTCAGGAATGTCAATAACGTCGTGAGTACCCTCTCGATAGAGCCCAATCAGAGGATCTCTGGATGAACCGCGAATGGCAAGTTTAGCGCGGCATCTCCATCCCCACTGTAAGAGAGAATCATTGTAATTAAAAAGCGTAAAGTTAGATAAAAAGACAATAGAGTACCGCAGAACGTATACCAGTCTACAAGTGTCGAATTTGAAACCGGACACGCCAAGATTCTTAAAGAAGGTGGCTGCCTCATCTACAATGACCGGATGGTGGAGATTGTACTCGTGCGTACACCCCGAACACCTGCAATTTCGAAATTTACGTAAGAAAGTCGCTTACCAGAATTGCGAGAACACATAAAGGAGAGAAGGGGTGCGTACGATTGGAAATGAGAGCAGTGGAGGGCGCAGGTTACGGAGGGGAAAGCGGTTGCGTTCGGGCTTAGAGGCAAAGAAAGTGGTTGCGGAGATGGCGGCGGCGGTGGCGGCGACTGAACAGATATTTGAGGTGGAGAGATGCGGACGGCGGAGGGGGTGGTGGCGTGGCAGGTGATAAGAGAGAGGGAGAGCGGCGGCGGCAGAGGAGAGAGGAAGCGGAGAGCCATTTTCTGCTCCGGGTGGGTTTACTGGTTACTGCGGCATTATGCTGCTGCTGGTGGCGGGAATGGATAAATCCGAGAAAAATCTCACTTTCTTTTGCAGTCTATCGGGTCGGTAAAAACCGAACCGAGTGTCCCAATTTCGGAAGCAAATTATTCAAAAACAAAATAAAGTTGGAGAGCATGTATATTTAAAGAGTAGTATATTAAAAATTAAAATCATTTTACCGACAAGTGCAGGAGTTTGAAGAAAATACTCGGATCTCTTTGTTCTGTACACAGTAATAATCTATATTCACAAGTTTTTATACCATTTGTGCCCAAATGTCCCAATTAAAAAAAAGAAACTATGCCCTAGATTTTATGTAAAAATGGACAAAATGTTAGCTTTAAGTCGTGGATACAAGAGAGAATATTTGCATTTCAGATGCGTCATTCCACTCCTCATTTGTCACTAAAAAAAATTAATTATTCTCGCCAAGATGCAATTTAAGCAACAAAACACCGCATAACCTCGACGTGCGGTAGCATTGAAAGTATCTGTATTGAAGTTTTTTTGCAGTGGCTACGAAGTACGAAGTATAGGCATAATTCATTCAGAGCCTCGAAGTCGAACCTTCGCCCGCTCAATCTCAAACACAATATATGAAGAGGTTTGGCACCACATTTCAGTTTCAAATTATCAGAGATTCAGGAAGCATAAATTTTGTCGAGACTAATTGGAATGTAGTACATTCATGCCTTCAACTCGTACGTAGTTCATGGTCTCATATCATCGAGACGAAAACAATAAACACAGCAGATATGGGGGGGTATATACAAATTACAGCAGACATGCTGCTCTTTAATTTCATATAAATGCCCAAGCTGAACCAATCTTCAAACACCCATTTGAGTTAATCGTCTGTTCCGAAATATCGATCCCCGAACTCCCCCATGCCTGGTATGACACGGAACTCTTCATTCAATGCTACATCAATCTCCGAGGTGACGATCTTCAGTGATGGGAACCGCTTGCTAACACAGTGTATACCCTCTGGGGCCTAAATTTACGGTACAGACAAGAAGTAAGATCAGTGTAACCTGTAAAATTAGATATATGCATCACCGGCATGGGAAATTCAACTCACGGAAATGAGGTTTAGGAATATAATGTGGGATTCGGGAACTCCTTTCTGTATGAGTAGTTCAATTGCCTGGTTAGCAGAGTTCCCTTCAAGTATACGCCATAAATCGATTGTTAAATTTGAATTACTTACCCAAGCAAGAAGACAAGACAAGACAATAACGCATAATAATATGCAACACCCTTTACCTGTAGCAAGAACTGGGTCCAGGAGCAGGACATGCCTTTCTGAAATATCTTTTGGAAGTTTTTCATATATGAGCTGTTTTCAGTTTAAAAAACGCAAATTAATGCCGTAGGTACGCAAGTTATACAAACATGGGGCAGCAAAACTCCTGCTAAAGGTCTTCTCAAAAGAAAAAGGAAAGGATCACCTGTTTCCCATTATCACCATCACGATGGATCAGTATTTTTCCAATTTTAATTCCTTTGCAACAGGCGCGCATCGCGTTCTCCATGCTTTCGCCACTGTAAACATAAATGCAACAGTCGATAAATTTTAAAGCGCTTCAGAAATCACCCAACAAAAACAAAGCAAAGCCCTGGGCTAACTGGCGATATATCTCCAAACTGACACTGCACCACAAGTCACACATTTAAATCGTTCTTACCTTATTCAAACAGACCAAGTTAGCAATATTCGCATTTGACTAAATTTCGAACAATATCTTGATTTCAAGAATGTGTTCCTCAATTTGGAAAGTGAGAATAAAATCACATAATCGGCACAGCATAAGAGCGTAGATATGGAGTGAAGGCAGCTATTTGCTTTTCCTCTAGAGGATAGGCCGCCAGATGAAAAAGGCAAGACCTCTGAACTCTAGACGTTCATAAAGTTCAAGCTGAAAATGGGTATCATCAACTAAAGCAAGATAATTTGCAGATAAGCACAATTGCCTTCTATTAATACCTGACTTCAAGCTCACCTTCGAACAATAGAGACTCCACATAATTTCTTGCAGAAGTCGACCCCAGTATATACTGATCCTGTTATAATGTCTCAGCAAATTGTCAAAAGTATACAGAGCATTTCTGATTTCTCTATCTACTCGGGTAGGCAGTTCAGTAATATTACAGTTAGGTAGCTAGCCTTTAAGCCTTTTGAACCAGTTCATATCAACACCCACACGCACACACACAAGCACAAACACCATATGGCCTCAAAAAAATAGGGGTTCGCCTATTGAGAACATTGTAACTGTTAGTCCATCGCATAGGAAGCGCCTTTCATGTCATTGCAAATGATGGCCCCCCTCCCAAAAAAATGGGAAAAAAAACCTGCATCGAGTTCGCCATAAACTATGGCCTTGAACAAATAGAACAAGCTTAGGAAATTGTTCTATGGGTTTCGAAATACAACTGAAATGGTCCTAGTTACTCTTCATGATTGAGGAGCAGAACAAAAGAGACTCCAAATGAGGACAAGGACCCATTGACGGAAAACCGATTGTGGAGCATAGGACATATATGATTTTGCATATTCCTTTCCCATAACCCAGGTTTCTCATACGCCAGAACAATTCAAAGTCTTGAATCAAGAGCACGATGAGAATAATGTACGGAAGAAATGTGGATAAATCAACCATCTCTGTGAGTCTCTATGGTTTATTTTCTTTTCTTGTTTCCATTTCTTTATTCTGTTAGTGCTAAAGCACTGTTCTCGGGTACTGTTCGCAGCATCCTAAACAGCCCAAAAAGTATATCTTCTACGGTTCCTAAACCCTAAACCTAGCTACTAAATTCCGATCCTACACCCTAGCCCCCCACACCTGAATATAGGATGGCCTTATAAAACTTTTCTAAGGCATCATCCTGGATCAATATGTTATCTAAGGTTCACTAAACTGAAGCTTTTAGTTAGGCCAGTATTTAGCATTTCTTTCATATTCCCATTGCGTATAACATTAACACTCAAAAAAGGACAGATGCTTTGCAATACAAGGTAAGCCAGATACATCATCACGACTATAACTGTGTATGAATTGTGGCCATAAGCTTCCATTGCACTGCAGCAAAATCATTGTATAATCTTGTGCTCTATGCAGAGTGTGATTTCTGTTGAACTCCCAAACCAGCCCGTTAATGCAACATCAACCACTTAAGCGAGAAAGAGAAACTACAAAGCGATAAAATTACAGCAACAGCCAACTTTGACGAGGTAAGAAATCAAATCAGCGGTTTGAGCAAACTTTAATCACGAAAAGAAAAGACACAAAATAAAAACCACTATTAAAAATCACACTGCTGTTGAATTTCTCTAAGCATACCTGTTGGAGTGACTACTTGCTTCTCAGTAAATGGTAAATGGCCAAGGCCATGCTCCACAACCTGGAAGTTGAAGTTATGATAATTACGATTTAATGTAGCGTAAGAACATAAGAGGCTATTACGTTTTGATCAATTGTTAGGGTGCAGTACCAGACGAATAAGGCGATCTGAATAAAATACGAAATCATGCTTTGATATATCTTGATCTCGAATCAGTGTGTGCATTCCTCTAATCTGCAACATGGGTTCTCGCTGTGAGCATACAACCACTATGAAACATGTAAGACTGATGATGAAGCATAAACTACATTGCATTTGACACCACCGAAAAGAAGTTTTGAGCGTACAAACTCCTCTGCTTTTATTTCCAACGAGAGTAATGGCATATTTTCTTTAAGACGCATCCATGGTAATTTCTGTCTTTCCCAGTTACTTGGCTTTATCTTGGCAATATATGATCCCCTTTTCTGCATCGGTCCTAGATGGTCTTACTATATGTCCTGCTTTTTTCCTTTTTTTCCCCTTTGACAGTTGATCATGAACAATCACTGAGAGGACTTAAGGCCTGAGTGTGGATGACCCATCAAAGATTTAGCATCTTTATGTCAAAAAACGTATAACCACTTTCATCTAGAAGTAACAGAAGACGTACCTGAAATGTTGACTGAATAACATAGACATTGGGGTATATTTTACAAAGGTCATGCTGACCAAGCTTTGTGCGGATATGTTGCACGATCAAATCAATGGCGACATGATTATCGCCTCCACGAGGTATGATTACATCAGCATACTTTTTTGACGGCAGAACAAAATCATCAAAAGCAGGCTTGACAAACTTAGCATACTGCACATTCAACATGATACTAGTAAAGATTACTTCTTCACTGTGGGCAGTCAATCAAATCCAAAGTCACGGAAAATTATGAAACTTATTAAGATTCATATTACTAAGATTCCAAGATACATAAATAAAATCAAAAGGGCAAGATTTTATCACCCTACTACACTTAAGTTGTTAGCGTCAGTGATAGTCTAATCAAAATTTTGGAATAAGTATCAGATCAAAGCCTCAAGCGAGTTATACAAAACCTTTTAAGCAGGATCCTCGAAACAAAAAACTGATACACAGCAGCAACACAGAACAAGCATTTGGAAGCAGCAAATCAAAGTTGATGTATTCCACTTATGCAGCACTACTAATATAAACTTGCTTGTCACTCATTTCCGACCACAAAAATTCAACCATTACAGAAATTTAGGTATATTGCCATGGCTAATGCATCCTCAGATACAACTTCTATGACTTATCTAAGTCGATATGGGATTGTGAACATCACTCATACTGGCTGAAATGTAATTTCTATACTAGCAGTATTCCTGCATGCTTACAATTTATTAAGGCATACATCATAAAGCTTACTCATAGCATTAGAGACCCTTCAAAGCAATATTGGCTGATTAAACATCGTGATTGAGGCAGTTTCAAATATTGGGTAATGCTTATGACATCTCTATTTTGACCTTTACGTCCTTTGACCTATTTCGACACAAGCCATAGTTTCTTCAGGAGATGAAACATCATAATTTGATAATGCGATTTCGCGCTTCAATCACGCTGAGCCAAGTTTTGCAAATGAACCTACAACATATGCATGAGCTAAGTTCAGACAGGTTGCTTGAGCTTGAATAAGCCAATTCCAGAGAGAATATTCCAAGCTTCAACTACTTCGAAAGACAACCGAACCGAGCTAATAAGCAAATGTTTGGCTCAGATCAGTTCACTTGTACCCCGAAATCCCCCATCATCCTTTCCCTACCAGAACAGGGAGGACAGGGAAAGTGAAATAGAGAACCAATTTTGGACTATATTATCCCTCCAAACAATGCTGTTTCCATTGTGAATCAAAGGATATAATGCCATATAAAGATTCAAAGCTTTCTTGCTGCACATAGACGTGCATTCCCTTCCCTTGCATCCAAATAGAGATTTATAAAAAAGAGGGGATCTAATAGAAACGGATGGCCAAGGGGTTGTTTTTCTTTTTTGTTAAAGGCAGGGGGCGGGATTAGTGGTAGCTTGACCACGGTAATCTGCTAAATAGAATGCCAGAATCACTTTGCTTGTATCAATGAAGAAAGCAGGCATTTTACACATTATAAAACAAGGATATGAGAAAGAAAAGGTAAGATGGTGATAGCAAATGAAAATTCAAGTGGTTGCCTAATTATAAAGCATTTAAAGAGTAAGGTTCTTGCCTGTTCAAGAACAGAGTTTAGGTCCCTACCCCTCTCAACTGTGTCACGCCTTATTCTGCGAGCAAGCCTCACGTCAGCATCTAGTATCAGTTTTACCAACAAAAGAGAAAGTAAGAAAAGATGTCCATATTGAACAACTAGCAAAGGGTAAAGAATCAAACTAAAGAAAGCCAGAGCATAACACAACCAGGCGTCTCAGAGACATGAGAAAACCATACTACTTTATATTGAACAACTAGCAAGCGCAAATTATACTGATGATGACAAGTCAGAAACAACCACATGAAAAGGAATGAAACCTGTGTCAACAAAAATCTTCATATTCATCAAGTTGCGGACACGTTGGTCATGAAAAACCAGAATTCCCTCCAAGATAATTACATCAGACGCATTTACCTGACAAAGTGCAACAGAAAAAATAGTAGCAGCTAAAACTTTAGTGGGTCCCAAAAGGTAAAACTATGATGATAGGAATAGTAGCAAAAAAGCCTTCTCAGTTCCCAGATTTATGGAAGTGATGGCATCCCTTTTAGAAGCTGCCAGTTACCTATGCCAGATCCTCCTTTTTCGACCTTTTGCAGTCTAACGCTCCCCATCCTTCTCTCTTGCAAACACACAAGCACGTGCAAACACCCACACACAGCCAGACACATACAAGCACATTCTTACTCAAATTTGAACAAGGAAACCAGTTTGGTCATGCATCAGTGAGACAAGTCCAAGATATTGTCCTTCACCTCCCATTCCTCTTATTTTCTTGTATTTGCTTTTAATTTTGTACTGGGTTGGATTGGAGGAAAGGCCACCTAGACCAGAAAAGTCCCGCATTATGGATAGTCAATTACAAGTTTAACAAGAGTAACATTTTTAAAGCTTGGAAGGATAAAATTACAAAACTCACAAACAAAGGATTCCAGCGAAAACATAGGTTAAAGAGGCATTGACATAAAACTTAAAACTTGGAAGTTTAACAAGAGTAACATTTTTAAAACTTGGAAGGATAAATTTACAAAACTCACAAACAAAGGATTCCAGCGAAAACATAGGTTAAAGAGGCATTGACATAAAACTTGGAAGTTTAACAAGAGTAACATTTTTAAAACTTGGAAGGATAAAATTACAAAACTCACAAACAAAGGATTCCAGCGAAAACATAGGTTAAAGAGGCATTGACATAAAACTTAAAACTTGGAAGTTTAACAAGAGCAACATTTTTAAAACTTGGAAGGATAAAATTACAAAACTCACAAACAAAGGATTCCGGAAAAAACATAGGTTAAAGAGGCATTGACATAAAACTTAAACAGGGTTATCAGTCTCTTTGTCCCTAAATACTCGAACTTATCTCAACGACTCAACCTAAATAGTTATCCAGCAAAAGGCCATTATGGTATCCTTATACAAGGTCTTGTCAAGTGATGAAAAATGACATCTAAGAAAAATAGAGAGAGAAATAGAGGGAACAGAAAACATAAGTAAAGAAGAAACTGGTTATGAGACAGAACAAGGAGAAATCCTCAAAGCCAAAATAAACTACTACGATATCAATAAACTGCATGAAGCTTTTCATTCGATATGTTCAAGAGAGTCAATACCTGCCTGAAGGACTCTGAACATCTGCGATGTTTCTTGAAGTCATATATTGGAACATGGACAGGGTGTCCACTTTTGAGCTCTTCAACACACTCTAAAAGCTGCTCTGTGTCAAAAGCATCTACACAAAAAGCAAGATATGAGAAACATTTTCAGTGCCACCATCAATTAACTTAAGTTAAAAATAATAGTACCGAAGCTCATTTACAAGTAAACACCACATAAATTTCCAAAGAGCAAATCATAAGATTGATTACCAGGATGATCAAAATTATACTCGTGTACACGTTCTGATTCTTCAGGTGTCAATCCACGGTAAAACGAATCCTAAAAATTTGACCACAACATGTATATCAGTACTTGGTCCAATAACTGGTAATTAACAAAAACATTGAGAAACTGGACCAACATGAACTCCAGTTGTGATGCAAAGCAAACTATAAGGTCATCTATTTCCTCACAGAGAAAAGCATGGAGAAAAATTCAGGGAAAAAGAGAAGCAGCAGCCGTGGTTAAGCATATGAAAGAAAGGCAGTCGTGGTGGTTTCTACAGCAGCCGTGGTTAAGCATATGAAAGAAAGGCAGTCGTGGTGGTTGCTACAGCAGCCGTGGTGGTCACCGGAAGAGGAGAGAGAGAGAGAGAGAAGGGGAGGGAGAGAGGGGGAGAGAGAGAGAGAGAGAGAGAGATGAGTTTTGTATTTACTCACGGGGTAAACCATGGTTAAAATTTAATCTCCACTAGGAATTCGAGAAGTAGAGAAAGGAAAGATTGTAGGGACAACATTTATCTAAAGAGGGTCGACTCACTTGATTAAGAGGGTGCTTTCTAGTTTGCCACTTGTTTCACGTCTCACTTTTTGATCCCGGTTTCTGTTGCGGAGCGGTTGGAAAAGATTGAAAGGGTATTCCTTTGTGGAAGTGCATCAAATGAGAAGAAATGTCACTTTGTAAACTAGAAAGCTGTGTGCACATCTAATAGCGATGGCGGGCTAAGCATAAAGAAGTTGAGAAACTTTGATGTGTCCCTCCTCAGTTAGTGGCTTTTGAGATATATGGTTAAGAGAAGGCCTTGTGGAGGAGACATATTATGGGCAAAATTGGGGCTGGTCATACCTTTTGGACCTCTAAGCATATTGCCCTAGCCCAAAAAATGTAGTTTGTAGCTTGGCATTAGTAAGGGGTAGGATTTGTTCGCCTAACGTACTCGTTTCTATAATTATGATGGGGCCCGGGTGCGATTTTGGAAGGACATTTAGTGTCAAGAGAAGGAGCTATGCAAGACCTATGCAGAAGCTCTATTCAGAGCAGACTTCTAGTGGTGGGGATGACACAGTGGTATGGAAGGCGGGTCCAACATGTTGCTTTTCAATTAGGTCTTTTTATATAGTGATTTCCCATAGAGCTGTTGGAGAGTTCCCTCGGCAGTCAATCTGGAGATAGTCGGCACCTCTGGAGGTGCTTTCATGTGTGGGAGGTGGCCGGGAATGCGATGCTAACTGGGGCAATCTGAGGAAATGCGAGAGGATATATGTGAAATGGTGCTACAGCTGCAGATCCAGTGGAGTCAATGAGTCGTTTGTCCATATTTTGTCCCTCGTTTAGTGCGACGTTGGAGATGGTTTTCAGCCTCTCTCATAGCCAGTGGGTTTTTAACCCAATTATATGATTAATTTACTCCGGTGTTGGTCTCTATTTAAGAGACGCAGGAGGAGGTTTGACCCATGGGCTGTGACTCCCGTTGGCTTCTTATTGAGTGTCTGGTTGGAAAGGAATCGAAGGGCCTTTGAGGGTGTGGAGCTTTCATTCGATAAACTGGAATACTCTTTTTTGCTTTTACTTCTCTGTTGGGCTACAGGGTTTCCTCCAAAGAGGCCTTTTTCAAGTTTGTGGATAGGTTCACTGTGTGTATGGAGCCTTGATTGGGTAGTCTTTTATTAGAGGGTTTGCTCCCTGGCACGCTATTCTTGATGAAATCTCACTTGCCAAAAATGGAAAAGGTGTTAACCATCAGTTAATCATTTCATACATAACTTATATATTTTTGACATGCTATAGTTGCTTTTCTACATCTTCAAGAAGCAAGCTCTATTGGCTCCTGCTTTTGGCTTAAATATGAAGTTTCTAACACCCTTGCTCATGGACGGGCATCCTCTGCGACCTCCTAGAAAGTTATGTATCCTAATTTGTCCACCCAAGGACAGCATTGGCCCAAAGACCTAATTCTATCCAGATCACCTCACATTGAAGTGTTAGTCATCGTATCATCGCTTTGCAAAAATAACAGTGCATTTTGAGGAATTTTCAATTTGCAAAATATAGCATCTCACAGACTCGCTCCTGCCTATTACCAGAAAAAACCAAATCCTAAACAGGAACTAATAAAAAGAGAGGATTTATACAAACATTTTTCCGTGAATGGCTATAACCGGGCCCTCTGCATTTACTATACATTCAACTAACCTGGTATTTACAGAAGAAAGAGAACCAGGGGTTTTTATTCTCTAAACCACTCTCACAACAATTCTTCCAACCAATTCATGTAGGTTTTATTATGACTCACTATTAAGAGGAGTTATATCCCTGGTAAGTTGCGTACTCGAGCAATGTAATGCAACAATTTCTAGAATAAAAAACCGAACATCTAAAGACTGAATCCAACCCAAACTGTAAGTACAGATCAAATATTATTTGGCAAGTACAACCAGGGAGAAAAGGCGATGAGTAAGTCAACATTTACACCTTCAATATATTCTAGGAACTCGCAAAAATTACGAAATGACGGAGGTAGTAGGTATCATCTATTTTAAAGGCAAACCCACTTTGAAATCGTGTCCCTCACAACGAAATTCGTGCAAAAAAACTAAAGTTACAATAAAGACATGTTAACAAACCTGATTGACAAGCACAACGCGATGATCATGAAGCTGCTGAATGATCATGTCGCACACAGTAGTTTTCCCCGAAGCCGTTCCTCCAGAAACCCCTACTCGATCATCCAATAAAAAAAAACAAAAAAGGTAGAAAACAATTACAAGGCATTGTGACATCAGCAACCGAACAGCGAAAATCATGGAGAAGAGAAGGCGGATTATACTGTACCAATGACGAAGGGCTGTTTGAGAGCGGTGGAGTCGGCGGTGAGGCCGGAGGAAGGAGTTAAAGCGGAAGAAGAGCGAGGGGAAGAGGAGGCGGAGAGGAGGCCGTCGAGGCGGAGGCCGGAGAAGTGAGCTCCAGAGGCTGCCTCCATCACGTAATCTATCGACGTCGTTTCTTCCGGCATCGTCTCTCTCTCTCTCTCTAATAATAGCCTCCCCGGTGAGTGCGATGCTCGCTTTCAGTAGTAGCGATGCTCAGCGGGCGTGTATATCAGGCTAACTTCAACCCGGTAGCATCCAAATTTTTTCCTTATTCTTTTGGCACAATTTCAGGCCCAGGACATGCCTCGGTCCTCTTGATGCTATTTTTGCCTCTTCCGTTTTCATCTTTATTTGCATTCATTGATGATTGACATTTAAATATCGCTTAAGTCGAAACTGGCGTGACTTTTAAGTAGTGCACGGGATTATGCCGCTAACCATTCTCTCACGGTCTTTTTTTTTTTTAAGGTGAGAACTACAATTGTATATGGCCCCGTCGGTATGGGAATTCGAACTCGGGACCTCGAGGCCGCTAACCATTCTCTCACAACTTTTTTTTTTTTTTAATGTGAGAACTACAATTGTATATGTGAATTCGAACTCGGGACCTCGAGGTCACACCTCGAGGCCCTTTGCCATCTCCACCACCCCTTGAAATTATTCTCCCACAGCTTAATAGTCTGTTTGCAAGTTCTTTTCAGGAGAAAAAAAGAATGGAAAGTGACTCATTTTCTTCTTTTTCTCTGATTTGTGAGTTCTTTTAAGGAAAGAAAAAAAGAGAAAGGGGAGGGCAGTTTGAGCCTCTTTTGTCTCTAAATCATTCTTCCCAAAATTGGGAAGAAAGAGAGGGAAAAGAACCTCTCATAAGTAATATTTTAATAAGTCCAAATTACCCTTGAGATTATGATGATTGAATTTTTAATGACTTTTAAGTCCTAAGATTTTTTACAAAAACCTATCATACCGTTTATTACAAATAAACAGAAGAAGTGGCAAAAATGGTGGTTCATCTTTTGCAATCTCATGTAAGAATCCCGAAAAGTTGAGGCTTTATTTGGCTGTCCACTAGAGAGGCGCAAGTTCATGTTAGAAAAAATGATGAGAGGTTCAATTTGTCGCTGATAGGATATTTGTATGTTAGAGTTGACTCATGACTGATTGTTATGTTTTTTGTCTGACATTAATTAGATTTGGATGGTCAGATGTTTGTAGTCAACTCATGGCTATTTTTTTTTATATTATGACATTAACCGGTGATGCGAGATTTATCACATTATTATGTGATCTCCTTGATGACCATTTTTTTTCATGTCTGAATTATGTTCTTAGTTAGGATCATAATATATCTTTGTTTGAATTAGCACAGTGTTTTATAAGTGTATATATGTAATGTTGTATATTTTCTTCTGAATTTACAAACAGAGGAAATGAATGATACTTTTCTTTCTCACTTAAACTCACAAATAAGAGGAAAAAAAATTGTATTCCCTTCTCTTCCTTTCTTTTCTTCTCTCTCGCAAACAGGCAAAGTTTGAGATTAATTTTAAAAAATAAATTATCTTAAATTTTAATCAATTCCCAAAATCATATGTAATCTATTTAAGTAAAGTCAGTTTGTCAAAAATAGTTATCCAAAATATGTTTAAATCAGTTTCATTATGACAAAATAACTATAGATGATACTTAATAAATAATTTTCTAATATATATTTAGTAAAATAATGCTAACATAACTTTCATTTGTAAATAATTATAATATACACATCTATACTATTTATTAAGGAAAAATATAGTTTGGTGTAACACTTTTTTTTTGTTAAATAACTAATAACTTACAATAATGACAAGTCACATTCCAAGAATTTTTTTAAAAAGTGACACAAAATAAAAATCTTAATTGGTAAGTTTTACCTATAAAATTATGTTAAGTTTTTCACAAATTAAAATTCATCAAAAAATAGAGTTAAAGTAAAATTTAAAGGCTAAGTTTGATACGATAATAATATTTTACTAATTTATGTTTGAACACGTATCACTAACTTATTTTTCTGTAATTTAAGACTCATTTTACTGAATATGACAATAAACAAGTATACGTGTTTTTTTTTAACAACAAAAATCGTACTATTAATTTTATTTTCGCACACGCATCGCGTGTGTCACGGTGACTCGTAAATAATGAAAAAAACTATTTTCACCCACCTACAAAACTTGTTACGTTTCACTTTAAATTAAAAACACTGACAATTTCAAATTAGTGCTTGTAGTACAATTAGTTAAAAGGGTAAGTGACGTTCTTTTGTGAGAAGTGTAGAGATTTGGTAAATTAGAAAGTCAACCCTGATTATGAAAAAAAGTGATTACTCACTTTTTAAAGCAGATTAAATCAATATGTTGCATTAGTTTAATTTGGACAGCACCCTGATCCTGTAGCTATCAAATGGAAGTCAAATTCAATACTGTAATTAAAACCTGGCCAGGATTCAAGGCATCCCAGCTTAAGAGGTAATATTACAACAACTAGAGCTAAAGCTCATACAGATTATATAGTATCTCAAAATCTCAGTATCATAGCAAAACTATGAAGCTTGGCATTACAAACTAAAAACCACCTCCGTATATGCTTCATTAGGACTAATTAACTCCACGACTATCCAAGCAAAACAGCAGTCGCGGTCGTCCTACCACAGCCTTCAGGCATTCATCAGACGATCAAAAGCAAATAAAAAAGCAGCAGATGCAGTCATTGCAATGAGGGACGAAATAGGCTGAAAAGCAGAAGCCGCGGAAGTAGAAGTAGACGACGTAGAAGACGATGGCGATGATCCTGAAGTAGAGGAAGCATCCGCCGCCACGGTTTTGATCTTCACCTTCATCCCTTGACCACAGTGGCCCATGGTGCCGCATGCAAAGTACCGCGTTCCGGGCTTGGTTAACTTGACCACATCTTTTCCACCATTCATGCTATTTACTGCAGTGCCGATGTCACAGTTTTTGTATGCGCTTTCACTACCAAGTTCAACTACACTGTGCAGCCCTGAATTGTACTTGAAAACTGTCCACAACCAAATGGAATCATGGAGATCAGTACATAACACCTATGGTCTCTTCCAAAACACGAGTTTCAGTAGTACGTGTTCTGCTAAAGAACTGGAATTAACCCTTTTGTTCAACAGTACGATATAGTAACTTAGTTTTGGTGCATATGTAAGTACCAAGATTAAACAGAGAACTGAAATTATAAGTACCAAGTTCATCGCCGACTTTGAACGTCTGACCAGATGCCCATGACTTGAAATCTGTAGATTCATCCCAACCTTGACTTCCTCCTACGGGATATCGGGTTGCCGATGCTTCTTTTGTTATCAAAGCGGCTAGAAACAACGCCAATAAATACTTGTAGGCACCCTCCATTTTTTTCCAATGGCCTCCACGCTCTTGAAGATTTGCCTCACGTATTTGAAGTTACAACCCTTGGCTCCTAGCTTATATACACCAAATATAAGTTCCAATTCAAGACGCCAGTGATGGGGGAAATCGTTGTTGAACTGATCTCAACTCTTTTGTTTTTAGAGTGGCCGCAAAGCAAAATGTAGCTATTGTTACCAGAAAAAAGAAGTAGTAGTAGCTAAGGGTCCAGAAATTGGCTTTGAAGCTAAGTTATCCAATTTTGATCATTTTCCACCTTCAGGCCTTGCTTTATAAAACTTGTAACATACCCTACGCAACTTGATGATTATTCACTACGAATAGTAGGACAAATTGATTTGCTAAATTTTTAGATCTGATATCTAATGTACTAGAACCATTTCATTCTTGGATCCGCGTCTTTTAAGGGATCTGGGGTGCAGTAGAAATAAGTGTCGCTAGTTAATGAGTTTCTTGCAACAAACAATATCCACAAATACCAAGTTGCTAAAGGTAACACAAGGTGCTAAATTGATCCCACTGACTGATCATGTCGAGTAAATTCGTCTCCGTACTTTCATATAAATAATTCGGAAAGGAAAATGGAGTACATCATGATGCAACTTTTTGGTTTTTTTTTTTTTTTGGTCGCAAGGGGCTTATTACTTGTATTAACACCTATGGGGTGAATGAATGTGCTCTTACACTTATCGATCATAACCAATTAGGATGCCCGATCGAGGATCATGTGACGACTAATTGCGTCTTAAAAAAGTAAGAATTTGGTTATACACAAGATCCTTTGCAGAGACTCCCATGATGAAATCTGCATGAGCATAATCCTTGATGTACTGAACGCTTAATTTGTCTATGTCATGCAGTTTAAGACTGTCGAGCAAAGTCGCCACGTCCCTAGGATCGGACAGTGCATCTCGGCCTCCGTAGCTGAGGAAGAGAGGGAAGTTATGGGGAATGTTGGCGAGATTATAAACCGGCGGCTTGGCTTCGCCGTAATGCTCCACATTCAAGTCTGCACTTCCGTAGTCGTATTTCGCCAGCTTTCCATCTCTAACAGCTGGAAGTACAGATGAAGATGAGTGTGTTTGAATATTATGTGGATAAACTTGATCTAAGATTATTGTATAATGTTTGACAAAAATGATGAAACGTTCAGACTAGTACGAACTCTTAAGACTCATGATTAAAGCTTACTTTGGGCCAAATGCACCATGTTCTTGGTTGCTGTAGACTGAGGCTCATTCTTCAAGAAAAGCTCAACCGTGGAGGCATTGAGGCAGCAATTATTGCCTAATACCAGAGCAAGTCAAAGGACCCAAATCAGTATACTTAGTTGCTAACTTAAGATGGATCACTGTTCTGTAGTCTATCAGAAATGGAATTTTCAACTACCTGTCAATGCCGAGAGTAAGTCAAAACAGTCGACCCCTGGATAAGCACACAAAGCCTTGAGAAAGCTGGCTACTGGGGCTCTATAGGGAAACAAAAAAACTATTTACAGTTAGTCTAACAAATGATCGAGTATTCATACATAGCAAGCTAATATAAGTAGGCGAATGGGGAGAATTTCCATCAAGTTTAAGTACGATTTTTACCCTCTTGGATTGAATTCTGCGAGACCAAACAACGTAGTAATCTGTTAACAAAATCAGAGAGTAAAGAGTTATATACTTGAACAAATACATTATCATCAGAGCTCCAAAGTATGCCGTGTGAAGCCTGATTGTACAACACGGGTTTGATGGTGACATTAGTCAACAAAAGTACTTTTAGCTCAAGCAATATCGTGTATCCCAGTACTATATATCAAGAATGTATATATGCAGCGTACCTCCCCAGCAAAGGCTCTGGCAGCAACATCACCGAGTGCAGTGGTCATGTGGCTCAAGTAAGCAATTGGGCTTAGCAAGGCTGCCGACCTCACCTTGTCTATTTGTTTTCCTTCCGAGAAAGATGCCAAAGCTATCAAAGTTCCCTGCATACATTGCCCAACAGTTGTACAACTTAGATTTTTGGTTTTTCCCCTTAGAATTTCATGTACACCAATTAGACCAACAAAGACCAGAAATAGCCTGTGCATTTGAAGTAGGAGCTTACCATGGAATGGCCTACATAATGGGTCTTTTGGCCAGTTTGTTTGAACACAAAATCAATTGCAGCTGGTAAATCGTGGGATACCAGATCATCCCACGTCCAGTTCCAGAATGCCTGTTATTATTGTTGTTAATACAGAGACATTATCTTGTTGTTAATACAGAAACATTATCCAGATCAAGTCTTACCCTTTTGACTTTTCACTGACCGATTACAAGGAGAGAAAGCAAACGTACCGGGTTGCTAGGGTCAAGCCTAAGGTGTCGGCGGCTGAATCTGGTGCCTCTAGTGTTAGCTATCCACACATCATACCCAGCATCAGCCAAAATCAACGCCAGAGATTGGTCCGGAGAAGTCAGCAGCCATGTCATCCCGTCCTAAATCAGAATGGCACTTACCAAGATCACATGGGATGATTAAATTTTCGCTAAAACAGAACCAAAAATAAATAACTCCGCGTTAAAAATTGATGTTACATAAAAGTTCGTATAACCCTTTGTAACGCATCAACAACATTTTTTTTTCCATCTTGGACTAATTTTTTCTCGCAAACATTGAAGCTTTTAACATCCGTGCCCGCAAGGCAATTGGGTAGTGGGCTGCATGTGTGGCACGACATACATTCCAAAGCCTACTTCTTTCGGACAAGTTCATACGTAGTACATTTGATTTTGATACGTATAACGACAATGAAGTTATTGATTTCGTACTTATAGCACATGATTTCGATTTTGCAAATACACCCAATCTATATCTGACTCCGTGCCTTAATAGACCAAAATCAATGTCCTTTTGCGCACGTAGGTAGTGTAGACAAATGAGGACCCTCAAGACTTGGCTACATGCATGCATTAACTGTAACCAGCAGCTTTACTTCGTCAGGAGGAAAGAAAGGAGGGGGCCGGATGGCCGAGATCCTGAAATTGAGGCCATCAATTGTGCCACCTCTAGGGCATGATTTTGCGGGTCGTTTGATCACAGCCATTGTTTTCTTGCCTCGGTAATGGCAGTCTAACCCTAGCCTAAGTCGCCTACTCATCACATTCAAAGTGACATATAGGTGTCAAGGGTTTCGTACTGGCACATATAATGATGCAGTAAGAAAGAACATCTTCTAACTTGAAAGTTAGCGACTCGTGAACATCCTCAAACTTGGGTCCGGAGATCTTTAGTTTTTATCCTTTAGGGAGAAGACTCATAATCTTCTCCTAATTTCTTAGTTTCTTTAAATTAAAGTTGACCAAGCACTTCATCGATCGTGAATCATATCATTAATAATCGAGTAGTAGAATAACGAACTCCGATCATCACTATGTAACCCCAAACAAAGAGTGACACATAGTCGAATCTCTTTACATCTTCGAGAATAGCTATAGAATAAATAGCTTTATCGCCGAAGAACCCCAATCGAAGGGTACATAATACTAAAGAATAGCACACCCTGACCACAACAATTATAAATAAGGACAACAACCCTTCTCTTATTTTTTGTTTGGTAAATTTCATTTCTTGGATAGACACTGAAAAGTCTCTATTTCGGATTGCTAAATTCATACGTGTGATTGGTGTTATCTTTCTTGAATTGCATGCATCGACTAATAAAGAAGCTTTCTTATTGTTGATCCTAATTACTCAGTAATATTTTTCGAACCTTTAAATTTGTTATCATGCCGTCACTACTCCGGTCCTAAGCGGCTTAAATGCCTATACTCATTTAGCAAAAGTAAAATTTGCACAACTATATTATGGGCAAAATTCAGTATCCACCTTTACTCTTTTGACTCAAGTAAATGATGTAACTCGATTACCATGGGAATACATGATGGGGACAAGCCCATGTGGTGCAAGTCCCACTCTTTGGGGTTCAAACTAGATATGGTTATAGACTTGTACCCACCATCAGCCTCCCCGGTTGCATGCCGAGGGTTCGCATTTCCCATTTGGTCTAAGCATTCTTCCTGGACACTCGGCACTGTCTTAAGTTTCAGTAAGGTCGCTCGATTAATCTCTTCCCCCTATACCCCGCAAACACTTACTGTTGTGAATGATGATGCCCACAAGATTTGATAACGAATCAAGCAAACATGTGCGTGTACAAAATGTGCTTCATAAGGGCACGAGCGCCTTACTTACCACAAGAACCCCATGCTGCAATAAAACTGGCTGCTTGTGAATCCCACCACCTCCTGCACGGCCCTCGGGAATTCTTTGCATGCTTAATATGAACCCATCGTCTGTGATCACCTGAGAATCGCACGGGCACGTTTTGTTAGTCCATGTTAAGAACATCAGTTCTACACATTCAATTGATTCGTTTGACAGTGTACAGCTTCTAGCAAGTTTTCCATTTTTGTAGAAAAGAACTTTGATCATGATTGATTGATGGGTCTTACATTAAACTCCTGGCACTCGTAACCATGTACGAAAACCGCGGCCGCGCATAAGCCAGATGGTGGTGCAGCATCCACGGCGCCACTGCCGGTGATTAGGCCCAATGAGCCTCGACTCGAACCCAATGCTTGATATGGCTGAATGGTCAGGACTAGAGCCCATAGGCTCAGCACACCTAAACCCAGCAAGCTATGGGAAGCCATTTTCTTTACTCTTGCTTTCGAATTTGGGTAGTAGGATTTCGAGAGAGCGTGTGTGTGTTTATATAGAGCGAAATAGTGTGTGAAAACAATCCAGTTTTCCTTGGCTCAACTGACTAATGAGATTTCTGGCTTAAAGCAAGGGGCTTTTCACGTTCTTCCTAGTAACAGGGGAATGGGTCTAGGCCCCACTTAGCTTTTGTTTCTCATTTCTACTTATAGCAATATCGCTCTCCCCCTCAAAAAGCAAGCGATAAATATTAGTACAAATGATGATTGAGGTTAAGCCGAGAAAAGACTAAGAAAAGTATATTATCGGTCAAAAAATAAATGTGTACGAGGTTTGTGAAATAAAAGCGTCACCAGGACAATGCGATTTGAATTTCTAAATGATAATGGATGAAATTTTAAAGTAGAAAAACCGTTAAAATCGGAAAATATTGCACTAAAATATGGAGGTGTGTTCATAATTTCTCAAATCCATACCCACACTAGAAAGCTGAACTAATTACGGTTGGAACTGTAGGAAGGGTGGGGCTTTCGTATAGGAATATGTATTGCTGGCATATTTTACATATTTAAATAAGGAGACGTGGGGTCCTTCACAGTGACATGTTTTTAGTTTTTTGCTGGACCCATCTTAAACGGCACTCCCTTGTTGGTCCGGATCTATCTTGCGTCCGAGGAATTTTTTTGCAGTTATCGGGTTGCAGGAAGATGGTTTTAATTTTTTATTTAGTGATTATTAATTATCGTTATATATTTTAGTGACTTTTTAATTAATATTTTTGGAACGATAATTCTTAACAGAGTGAGTCTGGAATTGATTTCTCAATTTGAGTTGTAATTAGAAGTTTATCTTTCAATATATGACATAAATTATGTAAAGTAAGTGAATCACCCTCTTTTGAAGGTCAGAAGTGAATGGAGGAAATGTTAGGTTGTGAGAAAGAGAATCATGTCACACAATCAATCCGGTAGGCAACTCCGGGTTAGGGGATCTGACCCGTAGTATTGTCGCTACGTGAAGTATTATAATTATCTTCTTATAAATTGGGTAACAGTCACAAAATTTTCTGTCAAAAATGAGTAAACGTAAACTCCTTTGTGAAAAGTTAATTCTTTTGGCTGCTTTACTACTCCTATTTTACAGATTTTTATGGTAGAACTCAAATAATTAAACACCGAATTTGAGTTCAAATAATAGTAACAGATTAATGGCATTGTCTGCCAAAGTCAAAAATTAGAGCAGAAGTATAGCAAAAATATTGACCAAACATAATTATTACATTCCAAAAAGTCAAAGGAGATTTCATTATGCATTTATGATTACACTTTCCTTTTGAATATATTACGTCATAATCCTTCACCGTGATCATTTAGGACCGTTAGATACAACGTAAAATAACTTTATGCCTCTTCTAGCCTTCCATCTATCTCATCAAAGTAGTGACACTTTCGGATGGAGTAACCAGTTTACTACTTTGGACTAATGCCTTCTCTTAATAAATCTTGCGAAGACCTTAACTCTAAAAGAACGTAATTTATTTTGTCCAAGCATTTTACAAGAACTCGAGATGTTTGTCTTAAAAAATAAGAAACAAAATGAGGAGATTATGAAAATAAAGTTCAAAATAAAGCGGAATTCAGTGACCACCGTCGCTCACAAACCAGCTTTTTGGCCGACGATAACTTGGTGATTTTCACCAAAGAGATCAGCAGGAGAGGTCTCATAGACAGATGGAGGAGGAGCCGGAGATGCAAGTGAAGAGCAACGGATTGGTTGGAAACTTGCAATTCACATTTAGCCAGTCGTGGGTTGAGTGGATATTTGAGGAATGACGTTCATCATCAACTAACAAGATCATGGTGACGAAACTTCAAGATTTCCATAGATCTTGATACCTTCCTGGGCATAGATCAAGTATAAGCTTGAGAATGGTTAAGCACCCACTTATTTTTGGCTCCACGAGACCAAATTTAATTTAGACAGAACATATGCCACTCGTATTAATCGACAGAAATCTAGAGTCTGTTGTTAAAAGTGTTTTTCTCGCACAAATTTATTTATACGAAAAGAGCGTGGCGAATCACTTTTATGACAATACATGCTAGTGACACTTAGCACTCGTCTTGTTATAAGGAACCTTGTCTCACAAATGGTTCATCAACAAACACAAAAAAAAAATATAAAAAAAAAAATCGGGTGCAACTAATTGCAACAATTAGTGTCTTTAATATGATAAAAATAATATATTTAACTAATAACGCTGAAAAAAATCCATAATATTATCGTTAAAAGTGTTTAATCTTCATCAAGCCTCTTGCTACGACCTCATCAAAATGCATGATTTCTTCTGTTCATTTTCGAATTCAACAGCCACTAAACAATCTATACCATAGCATTCATAATGTGGGTTGCGCGGGCCGAAAACAAGGGCTGCTTTTCCGACATGTAATTAAGAGGCCTTAAAACAATCAAAACAACGCAGTATAGGGTTAGGCTGAAAGATTTTGGGTGCAACTTCGATTAGAAGTAAAAGCGGTACTATTGACAGTGGAATTTGGTATCGACTGTGGTTTTACGGATGTGTCAATTGAAGGGGATTCGAAGAATGTGATTACGACACTTAAAAGTGCGAAGGACGATTTATCGACTATAGGTGTTCTTATGGATGATGCCAACAAAATGCTTTTGGGGTTTCAGAGATATGAATTACACTGGATTAAAAGAACAGGAAATACGGTGACCCATAAATTAGCAAAATATGCAAGGATACATTTGGACTCTAGAATTTGGTTAGAGGAAGTGCCTAGTTTTTTAATGCCGGCTATCCTCAGTGATATAACCGATAATGAGTAATAGTATCGCTCGTTCAGTGAAATATTTTTCGTATTAGGACTTTTTATGGTATGGATGGATAGTAATTTGGGAGCCTAATTAAAACCCCGCCCCGCATAATACCTGTTTCGAGAAGTTTTAAATTGATACGGATAAATGAAGATAGCACAAATGGAGAATCTAACGAAATGAGGCTATTTAAATTTTTCTTATCCCCAAATTAACCAAATTATATTTCAAAAAGCTTAACCCATTTACATGTTTTTTTTTATTCAACTTCTTTCTCTCTTGACACACACAAGCCACTAGTTGGCAGCCACTGCCAACCACTACCGTCTGTCGCTTCCCGCCATCAAAAAATTCCGAGGCACAGTCGTCGGCCGCCTATAATGGTCTCACTAGTGACCAATGATTGTCAATAGTCACCGCTGAAAAATTCTCGCAGTTGCTGTCGTCGGACACCGTCCAAAATCGTTGGTCACGGTCTAATTCTGGCAACCACCTCCGCCATCAACACTACCAGAGTATAGATAATAATTTTTGTACAGTGACTAAATTAAAAAAAAAAAAAAAAACTAAACAGGTTAATCCATGTAAAATTGAGTTAACAAGGCGGGTTAAACCATAATGAAATGGTGCAGGACGGGTTAAATCAAAGATATGGAAACAGGATATGAGGCAATTGATGATGGGGTAAATTGGAATGGGGTGGGAAGGGGCGCCCTATATTGCCATCCCTATTTTTTAACATCGCCCATTTAAGGCCACTAAGCATATTTAGCGGAGTTATAGGCTCTTCATACAACCCAGCTTAGGATTGTCAGCTCTTCCTACGATCCGGGTTACTGACAAAGTTTTGGATATTCCGTGTATGATATGAAGCCGGGTTGGGGCTGGCTGGAAAAAGAACCGATGCAAAAGTCCTCTCAAGGAATTTTCTTTTACCGACAGAAAATATCAATTT
Source organism: Escallonia rubra (assembly GCA_033065855.1). Taxonomy (NCBI): domain Eukaryota; kingdom Viridiplantae; phylum Streptophyta; class Magnoliopsida; order Escalloniales; family Escalloniaceae; genus Escallonia; species Escallonia rubra. The sequence continues at coordinate 30,234 of JAVXUO010000371.1, read as the reverse complement.
CTTTCCTCGGACAAAACTAGAGATACAGCGCTACAGCGCTATAATTATTCAGATCGAGTAAAAAAAAGCTTCTTCTATTCCCTGGCTTTATACATAAGCGCGGCCCTCAGAAAAATTTACTTACGTTCTCCAGATATCTACTTAACCCCGTAAATTTAAGTACAGAACCTTGGGAATCTGTCATCTCAGAGACACGAGATTTTAACTTTACCAATGATGTACAGTTCAGATGATCCGAGGTGTGCTTTTATCATCCAACGATTGGGGCGGGGCTCATCTTCTTCCTTTCACTGAAGCTACGGCTTGAAACCAATCTCGGAAGGCAACACTGTGCAGCTCTCAGTGATCTAACCCTTCCGGGTTTTATGTCTCCATTAGGAGTTCTTTCACTAGTAGACACAGAGTTAGCTCCAAAGATATAAGGGGTCCCAGTCTTTTCACCAGTCCCATCTTCGTTGCCCAGTGTACTTTGCTCATCACCGTCCTGATTACTCGGCAGGCTTTCTTTAAAGAGGTCGGAAAGTCTCTTCTTCTTATCTGTAGGAGACAGCTCAGGTTTGGAAGGGATTTGGTCCTCAAAAACAGCTCTATTAGGTCGCGGAGGTCCTGCGGAGAAGCTATGATGAACTGGAGTACTGCCACGAGATGGGGTAAAATCTGCAATACGGTCATATAGAGAGAATATTATGATATTTAATAACGGAAGTGTAGTTCAAGGGACAAAAGCTAACTCGCATACTGTATTATACATCCCTTCGATCATATACAGGTGAGCAAACAGTGCGACAAATCATAGCACAGAAGAAGATAAACATGACAAGTAGCCTTCCCCATTTAGATGAAAGTAACGGACTACGACTGTTATACCAAAACATGATAGCAGTGGAAGTTTTATGTCTAACTTCTTAATTTCTAGCTCAAAAAAGCTAGCAGAGAGTTCATATTGTTACCAATGATCAAACTTTTCGCAGTCGATCAATTTCACACTGTATGCAGTTTAAACAAAGAAATGTATTCCGCTTACATAGAGTTCTCTCGGCAAGGAGGGGGAGGGGGGGGGGGGGGGAGAGAGAGAGTAGAAGCATTAGGATGTCTTACCGCCTTTGACGCTCATAAAATCATCCTCACAGTCAGACTCTAACCAGGCTTGAGAATCAAAAAAAGCCTCCTCTTTACTACCTGCAAAAAGGACAAGATTATTAGAAGAACGAATAGCTGAAATTAAAAGGTGATGGGTCCAAAACTTCAATGACACAAAATAAGTTGTGCACTTGATATCCTGTGCTGCCTTCATTCTGTTTCAGTATAGGAACATCATATGAATTATTACTTCTTTATAAAAAGCCTTGAACACAATCAAATTTCTCCTTTTTTGCCTTGTTTTGATCCTCGTGCCTCAAATTTATTCATCAGAATCATGTAAATGGTTCATTGAAGGAACTATACAAGACCAGGCGCCCTAAACTGCGAGGAGTCGTACAAATTCAGGTGGTAAATCATCACAGGAAATTGTACTGTTACTACTTGAGAAGAAGATATTCCAGGACAGCATTTTCACAGCTGAATCACAAAGAGAATGGAATACATATTCTGCAATTAACAGAACCGACTAAGAATGTAACACCAGTTGAAATAGACATCTTTAGTACTGGAACATTTGATGAGGCTGCTATCAGATACACTTATTTGAAAAAACTAGTACACTTGTTGCCAAGCAGCGTCTTTTCCCGGGTTACTGAGTTGAAGTACATAAGCATATTATGCCACCAAGGTCAGAGCTGCTTCCCTAGAATTGCTAACAAACTCCTTGCGTTTTTGTTTAACTAAATCAAGAAATATTATCGGCCTACTAGGTATTCAAGATATATGGCATGCTAATTAAAAAATGTCCACTCATGTCTGTACACCCTTCATTCGAGTAGTAATATTTTGTTGGATGTTCTAGAAGATGCATTTTGTCATAATAATTTGTTTGACTCCCCAATATGGATGGGTAAGAAGAGATACTTAACAATCTTGAAACTCCAAATCTTCTTGATGCATAGCCTTTGTAAGATAGAAAGTGCCATTTCTTGTATCTTGTCTCGAACTCCCTGGGAGAGCCCTGTTTTGGGCTATTCACTCGATCACTCCTATATAATAGCAACCCATACTTTTGTATGGGATGATTGCACTCCTCATTTTGTTGTAATTGTAAGATATTTACCTTAGTTCTAATGTTCCGGTTCTCAAACCACTTTTCTGCAGGCATTCACACTCGTAGGAATGAAGAGACATAAAAAAAAATTACTCCATTGAATTCCATTTCCAGCCAGAGTGTACAGGTGTAGATAGGTTCTTAAAATGTAATTCCTAGCCATGCAACAACAACATCTGCCATTTCATACCCACAGCATTCACTATCAAGTAGATTGTATAATCACGCCACCAATGCACTCATAACATACACCACTAATGCGCCAGTAAGGCACGCCATCATTCTTGTAACACAAATAAAAACGAAAGTCATAGACGAAGATAAAATCAAGTTTATATATGTCATGTCGGACAGTAAACATGATCAATTTTATTTTTGACTAATTATATTAGTTTTGCTTATGTTACAGATGGTGCATTACATGTGTATGTTACAAGTGCATTAGTGGTGCACTAGAGCAGCGTTACTCAAGTATTTCTTGTGTATTACTTGTGCATGTTAAAAGTTCATTAGCGGTGCATTACTTGTGTATGTTACAAGTGCACTAGAGGTGCATTACTTGTGTGAAGTATTTCTCTCCTACATCTAATTGCTTATGTTCCTAAGTGTTTCCCTGTGAGTGTGTTGAGATGTGTGTGCGTGTAATACTCCATGCATTTAGAAGCGCCAATGCAACAAAAAATAGAGTTTGGACAATAGTATGCATACTGATGTGGAATGAATAAATGACTTCAATGCTACTACAGTATTCTGAAAGCACATGCTACCTTGTCTCTACATTCACTTTTTCTCGAGGTGTAAGTATCTCCTTCAAAATCTATCACAAAACCTATCTACAGAACTTAACAATATTAGATGGCAAGTCCTATTCTCAAAGCTGTTATCTTTTGCAAAAGCAATTTTTGCTTTGGGGTGATTATACCACCTGCGTATACTGCTTTGGCAAAAACAATATATGCTTTGGTATTAGCGCTAGCCTTTCTATATAATTGTCGTGATCCCTTTTCACCCTCTCCATAAAAAGGGATTTTCATGCAGATGCTCATTCAAGAACAATGGTTATTGTCCCCCTCCAACTGTATGGTCCTCCAACTGAAATTTATCATGATCCTCAAGATGGACTGACATAAATGCCCACCTAATTAGTCACCTATAGCAATTACAAGAAGTATATGTATTCCATGGATGTGAACAAGGCTACGTTAAGATTAACGGAATTAGCCCCCTTACTTTTTCCTAATATTGTCATTATTATCGTTGTTGTTGGGGGGGACAACCTACTAGCATTAATTCATTTTGCTACAAAAACAAGAGGTTAAACTATGCTTCAGTCAAAACAAACACGTCCACTGAAATTGTAATGATGTTTTTACCGTGAAGTAAACTACAACTGTTGCAGCAGGGGTACCATCCTCGTACATTCAATATGCACTAAAAACTTTACCTCACCAGTCCCCGATTTAATGTGGTTCCAACATCCCTTTTTATCTTTCAGAAAAAATAAATATCTAACCAGATTTTGTACCCTTTACTAAAATTTTATTTGCAAATGATTCACTGTAAAACGGAATACAAAAATCTTCATAATCGGAATCCCCAGGAGAATAACATAGCCTACCTAACAGTATTAAAAAATTTGGTAGGCCAATTGTAGGACTTGCTTAAACAACAACTACTTTTCTTTTCCAAAAGAGATGATACTAATAAAATAGGTAAACATGATATTGATACACCATCAAAATTTATTTTTTTAACCCACTTGGAACACAGGTTTACGATGAAAGCGAGTTTGACTATAACTAACAGTATTATAAACCAAGAAATCATAATTAAGAAAGTACAGAAATGATTATGCATAGCAAAGAAGATGAAGAAAAAAGTCAAAACTTAAGCAACCAAAACCCAGAACATATTTATTCAGAATTAAACTATAAAAGAACAGAATCATACCAAAATCGCGAAAACTGGTCACAGGGCGAGACGGTGACCAGTGAGATTTGAGCACAACATCGTTAACGGGTTGATCTCCGTTGATCAGGGGCTTGTCCTTGACGGGTGAAGGTGGAATCACTAGCTTGTCTGACTTAGACCCGAATGTAATCCGGAGCCTCATGGCTGATTCCGGGTCTCTGTGAGCCGAAACACATGAACCCATTTCCTTCACTGGTCTTTTTGAGGATCACACCAGGCTTTATCACCAGAAGAAGCCGAGTATAACTTGGGTGGGTCTCTACTAGAATTCGCTAAAAGAGAGTTTTCAGAGTAAAGTAAGAGTGGAGAAGAAGAAGAGACGAGGGGGGAGGGGGCCCGTTTCTTGGCGTTACGCTGAAATAATGAGCGTGCCTATATTCTGTGGAAGTGTACAGAGGAAAGAGAGGCGGATTGAAAGTGAAGTAAAAATTTTCACCAGAGGGGAGGGGAGTGGGTCACACGGCTGAGAAAAGTGGCCATTATGTTTAGGGCTCTTCCGTATCATCTCTGACAGTGAAAAGGCAAAGGCTGTTCAGTTTCTTGGAGGGTCTGTTTGGCTGGCATTTGTGAGGAAAAATTAAATATTAAATGGTATCGGATTAAGGAACGGAACTATTTAGGATCGTTAGATTGATAGTATTTTTCGTTCTAGATCACGTTACGTGTATTTTCAGATTTTATAGTGCTAAATGGTCGAAACAATTAGTGAGACAACATTTGAACATCTTTATTTTCGAGCCCTCATGGTTTAAAATATTTTACTGGTGTGGTATAACGATGAATAAAATATTTTACTGGTGTGATATAACGATGAATAAAATATTTTACTAATGTGGTATAACGATCTTCGTTGGTTATTGAATGGGTTAAAATATTTTACTGGTGTGGTATAACGATGAATAAAGTCTTAAGATAGCATAAGAGTGTAGATATAAACTTCTTCTTTTTTTGGGTTCAAGCAACTTTGCTAAAATGTTAATATTTTTAAGATGGACGGCATAACAAAATTTGGGCCTTGCTCTGTCTCTAAGCAATTCGTAGGCAACTAAACAACGCGTATCTGCCTTTACTTTCAATTTTTGTGAATTATTTCAAAACTTGAGATAGTTTTGTTCTTTAAAATGCAAAAATGTGGTAAAGCTAAGTTTGTTATAACTAAATCTTTACCCAATTATTTCGTAGTCCTTAATCTACCAAGTAGTTATTAGTCCTCATTTGTCACAGGCATCCATAGTCTGGACCAGGAAAATACATTTTAATGGCTACAGAAAGAACTGACATAGACTTGCTAAGTTGAGTAATTCAAGGTGTCAATGTGGACCTATGCAGGGCTGCCACATTTAAGAAATTGTGAAAGTGAAAGTTCCTCCTGATTTCTAGTCAATAGAATCCGGTGTCCAACTTTGAATCTCATACCCATTACACTTTTGAGATATTTAAAGAGTTTTCTGGGTTCTTTTTGTACCCTAATCTGATGGAGGAAACGTGGATGATGAAATTGGCACTTCAAATGATCTTACTTTGTTTGATTCTTTTAATTACAGAGAGAAGGGGAGGCGGGAGCCCAACCACGACTTATAAATTGTTCTGTGTAAACTTTTACCTTTTCGACTTCATTCGGCTTTACAAAAAATCGTAAGAATACATAAAAATATAAATGTCATCGGTTAAAAAGGCGGTGTAAAATATTTTGTACCGAGCAAGGTTAATGAAGTTGAGTGGTGAAGAATGGCCAAAAGGTTTCTCTACTAGGCTAAGGCACACCATGGTGTCAAACGACGGACAATATGGAAAGGCAACTTTGAAATTTTGGATTTATTACTCGTTTAGAATTGATATAGGGTAGTAAAACCTGCTTAAATTTAAATTAAATCATTTTATTAGGCGTTTGATAAATATACAAAATTGATTAAATCAGCTTTTAAAAGTTTAAAAAATTAATTACATCATAATTCAACATTTTATAATCAAGTCTGACCAAGTAAAATATCAAACTATCTCTACTACTTACAAGAGCCTTAACATATGTTACTGAAACACTGAACTTTTTGGTTACTTTGCCGCATTGAAACTGATGTTGCTCTACGGCTGATTTTAAGTAGTGATTATGATTTAATATAAAGTTGAACTTCTGAGAATCATTTCCAAACAGGTTGTTAGACCAGTGAGTGACCGTGGTGGAACTGAATTATTTTCTTCGTATAATTTACCTATGTCCCAAAGGAACAGCGAAACTAGCTCCACTCGTTAAAAAAAAGCGCCTTCCGAACTTTATCGAAGCTCAAAGGGGAGAAAAACAAACAAAAAGTATAAAATGGCCGACATGAAAATATCGCATGCTAAAGTTTCAACAGCGTAGAGATTATCATCAAGTATGCCCCACTAATTGCACTTCCCAGCGAGGAAGACAAATTCTGGATATGTGGCTGAGAGGGACGAGGTGGGGTTAAGAGATACAGAATTACCTACCCTTAGACTAACTTCCCTTCATCTCCTTGAGATATTGTTTCATGTTACCATCACCGTTTTAATTAATATTACGCCTTACATATCTAGACTTAGGTGTGAAACATGTTAATGTCACATACCTGGTCCCCTGTAACTAAATATCTATCCCCCTTGAATGTGACATTCAAGGAATACAATTCTACCTTTAGGGGGGAATGAACACACGCGTACACAGTCAATCCAAAGAGCTGAGGAAGAAGAAAACAAATATCTGTAATAATGATTTGACATACTTTGACAAAATCATGTCAGCTTTGCGATGATTGTACAACGTGATGTTATGATAGTACATTACCATACGCACAAATTTTTATGGACGGATCATACAATATTATATTAAATTTTCAATTTTTCGGTCAGGTCAACTTTCTTTGAAGGACAGTAGAAAGATTTGTGAACGACGAAGCGGGTTTCACGCTTTACAGCGGCTGTGTTACTCCTAAAATATAACTTTTATGCACTTAGTGATGTGGAAATTCTTAGAGCAACAAAAAAATAAAATTTTACTTTTTTGGACGATTGAGATTGGGATTTATGTACCTCTGCTGTAAACTTAGCTACAACAGAAAGACCTTGGTCAAGAGTCATACGTGCCAGAGAGGTCGGCCAGTGTTGTTTGACATTTTAAAGCATATAATAATAATAATAATACATATGCGGTAGAGCTACATCTAATCACATATAAACCTCTACAGGAATAGGGAAAAGGGTGAACAAAAGCATTAGCAAGTTCCTCCAGGCTAAAGTTTCGTATATTTCCTTTATTAAGTTTTTTTTTTCTTTTTTTCTTTCTCCTTTTTTCTTTGTCATGTTCCTTGCTGTTGGTCTTGCGCTTTATTACTTTGAGCTAGTATAATTCCTCCTCCTGTTGACCCGCAGAACCATTTGAGGAGCACTGGATTTCTACAAGTACTTTTATTTTTCCTTTTTTTGGTACTAAAAGGAACGATAGAACAACCAGAACACTTAAATGGAGAGGCATAGCCAGCAATTGGCAACGGTGAGCCCGTGGCCACTTGCTGCTCCAACTTTTTTTTTATTTATAGGTGTATTTTTATTGCAATGACAAAAGTATTCATCTAAAAATTTTAAAATTGCTTAAAGGAGATTTCCTTTCCTTGCAATCAATTTATGTGTTAAAGTATCTAACATTCACAAGGGCAGTTAAAAGAAATGTTATTTTGATTATTTTAAAGGCTAATAATACACAAATAAACAAAATACAATAAAGTCCAAACGAATAAAGTTCATATTTAGCATAATGCAAATACTATAGGCAGAAAGACAACTACCGCTATACCGTACACCTCACATGAGTTCTCCTCTCCCGCCTTCGGCGGCTGGTAGCGGTTTTCACGGTAAGTCTCTCTCTAATTAATGGTTATCGTCCTCTCCTCGTCTTGTTGAATTTAGACTGATTTATGGCTTCTTTGAATTTACGTTCATGCATTCAACCCTACTTTCTCAACACCCGAGGGCCAAAGTAAGGTAAAATCCGTGTTTCTTAAATAGTTGAATTTCTTTAACCCTTCCTCAGTATTTTTTGTTTCACTATAGAATTGTGGAATTGGAAACTTTGAATTTCAGATTTTACAGATTGAGAATTTGAAAACTTTTAATTTCAGAATAAGAATTTTTAAAATTGTAAGGCCGAAGATAGTGTGCTTTGTTACATCACATTTCGAGGCAAATGGCGTTCACTCCAATTGCTGTTCTCGTGTGGCAATACGTCAAGCATGTTCATGTCTTAAGATTTTAGAACGGAAAAAAGAAGTTTGTATGTTAGGCCGAAACCTGCTTTGACATATTGAAAGGTATAACTTCATAATATAACTACTCTTTTCTTTGTTCTTTCCTGCATTGGGAAGTCATTTTACTACCACTTTATTGTTGCTTATCCATCGATCATTGATGTGTTTATACTTGGACATGTTCAGTGGCTCTACCTTTGTAAATATCTTACATTTTGCTGTTAGTACCTCGTCACCAGTAAAACTATTAACTGCCTAATATGAAGAATTTTCCTCTCACCATCTCCGGTGTACTGTGTATTCAACGTTTGCCGTGCTTGTGTATACTTGCACTCCATGTGTTTGACAAAAGGTGGACACAAAGCTCAGATTATTTAGTGGTATTTATTATTCATAAGGTATATTTCCTTTATTAAGTTTTTTTTTTCTTTTTTCTCTTTTTCCTTTTTTCTTTGTCATGTTCCTTGCTGTTGGTCTTGCGCTTTATTACTTTGAGCTAGTATAATTCCTCCTCCTGTTGACCCGCAGAACCATTTGAGGAGCACTGGATTTCTACAAGTACTTTCATTTTTCCTTTTTTTGGTACTAAAAGGAACAATATAACAACCAGAACACTTCAATGGAGAGGCATAGCCAGCCATTGGCACCGGTGAGCCCGTGGCCACTTGCTGCTCCAACTTTTTTTTATTTATAGGTGTATTTTTATTGCAACGACAAAAGTATTCATCTCAAATTTTTAAAATTGCTTAAAGGAGATTTCCTTTCCTTGCAATCAATTTATGTGTTAAAGTATCTAACATTCACAAGGGCAGTTAAAAGAAATGTTATTTTGATTATTTTAAAGGCTAATAATACACAAATAAACAAAATACAACAAAGTCCAAACGAATAAAGTTCACATTCAGCACAATGCACATACTATAGGCAAAAAGACAACTACCGCTATACCGTACACCTCACATGAGTTCTCCTCTCCCGCCTTCAGCGGCTGGCAGCGGTTTTCACGGTAAGTCTCTCTCTAATTAATGGTTATCGTCCTCTCCTTGTCTTGTCAAATTTAGACTGACTTATGGCTTTTTTTAATTTACGTTCGTGCATTCAACCCTACTTTCTCAACACCCGAGGGCCAAAGTAAGGTAAAATCCGTGTTTCTTAAATAGTTGAATTTCTTTAACCCTTCCTCAGTATTTTTTGTTTCACTATAGAATTGTGGAATTGGAAACTTTGAATTTCAGATTTTACAGATTGAGAATTTGAAAACTTTTAATTTCAGAATAAGAATTTTTAAAATTGTAAGGCCGAAGATAGTGTGCTTTGTTACATCGCATTCGAGGCAAATGGCGTTCACTCCAATTGCTGTTCTCGTGTGGCAATACGTCAAGCATGTTCATGCCTTAAGATTTTAGAACGGAAAAAAGAAGTTTGTATGTTAGGCCGAAACCTGCTTTGACATATTGAAAGGTATAACTTCATTATATAACTACTCTTTTCTTTGTTCTTTCCTGCATTGGGAAGTCATTTTACTACCACTTTATTGTTGCTTATCCATCGATCATTGATGTGTTTATACTTGGACATGTTCAGTGGCTCTACCTTTGTAAATATCTTACATTTTGCTGTTAGTACCTCGTCACCAGTGAAACTATTAACTGCCTAATATGAAGAATTTTCCTCTCACCATCTCCGGTGTACTGTGTATTCAACGTTTGCCGTGCTTGTGTATACTTGCACCCCATGTGTTTGACAAAAGGTGGACACAAAGCTCAGACTATTTAGTGGTATTTATTATTCATAAGGTATATGTTGACAAAAGAATTTGTGTCTAATTTGTGGATTTACCCGTGGAGACAGGGTGGGAGCGGGTGTGTGAAATAATTACCAATAAAAAAACATATGAGGCCTATTAGACATATGCGTAGTCTAATTACGTCATTTGTTGGTTTTGTACGTTATGACTACATTTAAGCTTATGAATTTCTAGCGCCAATTAGGTGCTCTCCTTATTTAAATTTTTTAGTTCTGCCAATCAAAAACTACTCATTGAAAAGCCAAACAGATAACTACACACGCAGAAAACTAAATAAAAAGTCAACTGTAGCCAGCTACCTGGTCTGAATACCAGCCATGTGCCTCGACACCAAGGCAGCCAGCACCCACGCGCATGGTGACGCGTCACTTGCAGTGCCTGAAGCTGACACTTGTCCATCGCCTCCATCTACCAACCACCTCCGACACCGGAAACCGACCGGAAAATGGTCGCTTTGCCCTGTCAGTCCACAACCCGCCACCTCAACCACCACCAAATCCCCAAGACCCAACTGTCGGATGTTTTGGAATTTCCTTTAGATGTTTAAAAAGCTGATTGATAGAGGTGTGAAGCTCACTGAGAACAAAAATATCCGCAACAAATATTTAAAGTGCAACAAATATTTAAAGTGTATATCACCAGACTCCATATGCTTCGTCTTGTTTCATTACAGGACTTCCTCTCATTTTGCTGCAAATCTGGTAAGAGAATAAACGGGTTGGCTGTAGGCATATAGCCAAGTAACTAATGAGCTAAGGCCACCTATCCATGTCTCCATGTGATCATGGTTGTCTTCTTACGTGCAATGTCTCATTTGTTTGAAAAAAATACAAGATCATTATTTTGATGTTTCTTTTTTGGTGCGCCGAGCTCGACACCCCACATATCCCCCCTATTTTAGTTTTTTTCTTTCATTTGGACGGTTAGAAGTATTCTCGTTTCAAATTTAATATCAACTGAGATTATCAGATAGCTTTTACTTTTTTCTATTTGACCCCGTTTGTTGTAGTTGTTACTTTATTTATAAGGAGTTTATTAGATAAATAAGTACAAATAGATTGATTCTTAAATTAGTATGTAACACTTGTTACGACTTATACGATCAGATTTCTTAAATTTACAATGACAAAAACTATCTATGGAGTTTTGCTTACTGAAATGTATATGTAATTACTTTATTAGCAGATTTTGGTGACCTAAAAACCCAATATATTATTTATGCATCTCAACTTCGAGTTGAACGCATCTTGAATCATCTAGATCTCAAGTCGAAAAACAGAAAAGAAAAATAAAGCTGAGAAAACGAAGTAAAATTGGAAAGTATCAACACGTAACGTGGCAAATTGTGATGAATAAGGGGTATTATGGATTTAAATTGCATAAGTTGGAATAGCACCTCTTGAAAAAACTTATAGACTATAGATTGAGAGGATTGTACACGACTTATAGCTTATAATTCAAAAGGCTACTTACAAGCACAATTTTAAGTTTTTTCTTAAGTTATTATCAAAATAAGTTGCGATAAACGGGGTCCAAGACCCTTGTGCGCGATATTAAGGTGACATCCTCCACATTGGTCAGATAAATATATACCCTCGGTGCTGACCTCGAGATTTTGATAAAAAAGTCAAAGAATTAGAATAAACCTCTTTTACCACGCGCCACTCGTTGTGGTTTTCTTTTTCTTCTTGCGAAAGTAGAGATAAGAGTCTAATAGTTTAGAAACGACATGATTGGTCTTAGAATTGGCTATGGATATAGAATCTAACAGTGGTGTTCGGTAGGACCATGAAAAATGAAAACCCAAGTCCATTTACGTGGTATATACTTTTATAAGTTAAACTATAATTAAATTTTCAGGTTCACGGTAACATTTAACCGCCATCGATGGCAATCGAACTATCATTGGACTACCACCAAGCGATCATCTGACACCTCCAATCAGTTGCTAGACCACCAGAACTCGGTCTACTAGTGACCAGAATTTCGCACATACTATGATGATGAGATTTTGAAACCATGACCATAATGTTAGGTGTTAACATCAACAAGCTTATGAGTCCAACATTGTAATACGTTGGTTCATAATTTCCCTTTCAAGCTCAGTACAATTACGTCTGAAGAACAAAATTATACTCCTTTACCAATTCTAGCTAATTCTGATAATCAGAGACTTGGAAACGAAACGCAATTGTGAATCTCAATTTCATCTCCATTTGACAACATGACCCTAGAGAAATGAAAATCAAGGATTTTTGGATAAACGTGGCAAGTTTGCAACCATTAAAAGATGACGTCCCACTAACATGCATCCCTCAAACAGTCGTGATCCTTGCTCGTTGGACCAATTCTTTGTTCTCTGTCCTTAAAAAAAGAGGCACAAATGAAATGTGTTTGGACGAGGTAATTTAATTATAAATTTTATTTTAGTTAAAAGTTTAAGTAAAATTTACTATTTAATAAGTGCAAAATTAAATATGTAAAATTCTATAAGGAATGGAAAAGAGGGATTCGGGACTCAAACTTCCCGGCCTAAACAACCGCACCAGTTTTTCGTCAATTCTACATGAATCGACTTTTACAATTCAAGTTTACTGCTATGTTACATTTCTTTTGCTTTTTCAACCATTCATCACTCTCTCTCCTTCTTTTTCTAGTCCCAGCTATTTAGTTTTTTTTTTAATTTTCTTCCCACAATTTAGTTTTTATTTATTCATTTCACAGTTAGTTTTAGCTACGCAATACCCATTTTTAAAAGTTGTCAAATATTAAACCTTTCAAATTTTAAAATGAAAGAATTCTAAACTTCGTCATATTTTGAAGTTCTTTGTACAAATACCGTTGTAGCGAAAAAATGAGACGTGGATGACAAGAGGGACAATCATTTGGCGACAATTGGATGATGATAAAGACGCGGAATTGGTCACTATACTACGCTGTAAATGATGGACTTAGTTTGGTAGAATCCCCCACGGCCCATACTTTACGGGGCCCATACCGCTTAATCAAGGCCCATCGAGTTGGTAGCTTTAGGCTTCACTGTTCGCTTACTTTTTCTTGGTATGAGATTGAGTCAAATATATAATTATAATTGTGATTTAATAAAAATTTTGGGTGTTGATTATAGGTAAGGTGGGGAAATTGGCCAATTGGGTAAAACTATGGAAATCATTGTTTTCGCCCGCCTTTTCGTAACATGCTTTTCATTACTTTCTTGGTTGAACGAGAAGGTTAATTGTTGATTACAAATTTTTGTTACTCGAGTTATAAGAAGTTAGTTACAATTTTCTGTATAGCGATAATTAATAATCGTTAAATATTTTATGATAACTTTTTATTTAATAAAATTAAAATAAATTATTATTAAGAATTATCGTTAAAAGTGCTAACATAAATGTTGTTAACTGTATTTGACGTCGTTAAATATGTTGGAGCTATCTTGCCATAACTAAGGCAGTAGCAAAAATTTATCTTATACATTGGCATCCGTAAAGCCACCGACCACCGACCCCTTTGTCAATACACCACCAACAAATACACCATCCTCAAATACAACAAGAAATTTAGGAGTTAATTTCTAAACAACATTGGTAGTCTAGTTTTGCCCCTCTAAAATTAACGGAGTGTTTATATTTAAGAACTTAGGGACCAACCAAGAAATGAAAGTTTAGACATAGAACCATAGGGGAACAAGTCAAACTTGTAATTTCTGTTAAAATTAAGGGGAAACTATATACAGTGTGCGCTTTCCCCCCCTCCACTTCAAAATTAACTACTAAACCCCCTTACACTTACGGAAATCGAGCACTTTAGACGGATCCGTTATAAATAACATGAAATGACCAAAATACCCTTATTTTATTACCCTAGCGACTAAAATTACGTTGTTGTGCCCACTGTTTATAATTCTTTTTTTCCCTACTTTTTCACTCTCCCCGTCAAACATTCTCTCCTCTCATTCGTCAGGCCTGCACACACTGAGAAGCTCCCCATCGCCGGCCACCACTATTGTTGGCCAGCCTCCACACCGGCGACCCATCAACCCCACCATATTTATCTACCCCTGCCAAGCCACATCACCTCCGGCAAGATCAGCAATCGCCGCCTCAAACAATCTCCACACCGGTGACCCAACTCTACCACAGATCAGCCAATCCCCGTCGCCGGCGACACCACCAAGACTACCCTTCCAAGGCCCCGCCAAGGTGCTGAGACCCACCACTGCCTGCCCTCTTTCCTCTTGCCACCACTGTTCTGTCGCCGGTGACACCACCCGTTGCTGTCGTAGACCACCACCACATCAAGGCTACAGCCGACGACATCGCCGGTGAAGTCCACCCACCGCCCACCACCTTCAAAACACTCTACCACCGTTTGTAGTCGTCGACTTATATCGCATTTGAAGCGTTCGACATTTTTTGGGTAAATGGACATACTGTTCACCCAGATCCAGGCCGACCTCCGCTCTAACGACGTGTTCCACTAGTCCGACGCGCTCCTCCAAGCTCTCAAGCAATTCGCCGCTGGGCATGACATCTCCGTCATCTCCAGATTTGCCGTCGAGGAGATCGTCGCCTCCCCCGCCTTCGCCGTGTCCAAGAAGCATGCCTTCGACCTAACCCGCTCCACTCGCCTCACCACCGACCTGTGGGAGACCGTCAGCACTGGAATCTGCACCGATCTCGACTTCCCCCGACCCTATGTCACCGCTGCTGCCGTCTCTATCCTCGCCGCCATACCCTCCTACTGCCTCGGCAAGCTCATCGCCAGACTGCAACAAGGAAATCTTCAAGCGTGCGCAAAGTTGCTGGGCGGAGGGGGAGTGAAGAAGAGATAAAAGAAATGGGTAAAATTGTCATTTTCAAAAAAAAATATTTTGCCAACGCATGTGTTGACCACGCGCTGTTAAATTTAACGGTTTTCATCTAAGGTGCTCAATTTCCATAAGTGTAAGGAGGTTTAGTAGTTAATTTTGAAGTGGAGGGGGAAAAATCGCACAACGTGTAAAGTAGATCGGGTCAGTAGCTGGTTTTCCCTAAAATTAATCCCAATGACAAGAAATCACTTCTGTGAATTACCCTTTTTCTTGACATCCGAATGCTGTAATATAAAAAGGTCAGAATATGCTGCGTCCGAAATTGGCAATCAGGTTAGTTGATAGTTGAATCTCAGCAGCCAGCAGCACCTGAAGAAAGAAAGGGGAAAACGAATTGTCGGCTGGCCGCAAAAAATGGTGGCCGCGAAGATAGCACCGTCGATGTTGTCGTCGGACTTCTCCAATCTGGCATCAGAGGCCGAACGTATGATCCGTTGCGGCGCCGATTGGCTCCACATGGACATCATGGTACCCCCTACCTGTTTCAGTTTTCCTTTATTTTTTCAATCTACTGTTGTTGTGTAAGGATATTTCTCTTCTTTTCGTTTCTTGGTAAAGAATTGGTCAACTTTGCTATGCTTTTTGATGTCAGTATTGGAAATTTGAAACATTTCTTTCAAATACATAATGATCAAGGCAAAAAGAACAATGAGGGCCGTGAGGCAAAGCTTCAAGCTCCCAAATCTTTGATCGATTTGCGTTAGTATAAAAAGTTCATGTTAACGAGGGAGGATACTACGTGTTCCTTTGTTTTGAGAGAATTTGTCTTGGAAATCATTGCTTTCTTTGGTAGTGTGTGAATCAACCAAGTTCTTGTTTCGCTTTGCTGAAACAGAAGGTGATGCATCCGTAAGGCACTGATTAGTAACCGTGCTAATGATAGGTACATGCTTAAAGAGTAGCAAACATCGATGATGACAAAGCAGCCTTAGATATATAAAACGGAGTGACGAATCAAGTGAAAATGTTCGCCGGTAGCCATCAAGTAGGAACTAATACGTATAATTAAGGTGGAAATTAAGGTGGGATTCGTTACAGTGGGATAGAGTAGATCAATGGTGCAGAAACTCAAGAAGCTAACCAATTCGATTGGGGCGTGTGTGTGTTAGAGGGAGACAGATTGGTTGTGGTGGGAGGGAGAAGTGGAGAACGAGGGAGAGGAGGAGGGAGGGATAAAGAGAGAGGGTAATGTGGTGTCATTAATCTTGCTGGGCAAGGATCAGCTTCACGAGGTGGGAAGGCCACAAAATAGGATGGTGGAGGCTACACGAGACAGGACCCTGGGCTAATCTGCGTGGTGGGATGTGGACCCATGAGGTACTTCCTATGGAGCTTGAACAAGATAAGAATTTTGGTCTTGAAATGGTTTGGTTGCATCTTTCCTGACAGCTTAAGCTTTTGGAAGATTTGGTTGCGCTGTCCTCATCAAAGAGGGGGGGGGGGGGGTTAATGTAGTATCATTAATCTTGCTGGGCAGGGATCAGCCCTGCGGGGTGGGAAGGCCACAATTTGGTAAGTGGGCCCCAGATGGTGGAGGCCAGATGAGGTAGGACCCTGGGCTGATCTGAGAGGTGGGAAGTGGGCCGCGAGGTAGTGCTTTGTATCTCAAACAAGATACAAGTTTTGGCCTTGAAAAGGATTAATTGCATCTTTCCTGACAGCTTAAGTTTTGGGGAGAGTTGGTTCTGCTGTCATGCATCGCGGCGGGGGGGTGGGGTGGGTGTTGAATCCATTTTGTCTTACCCAGACCCCGTGGAGGAAAAAAATCTCATTATCACCGCGATAGATATGTTGTGATGAATAGTTGGAATAAATTGCATCCCCTATTGGTTGTGGCAGTCCATCCAACTGTTACACCATTTTCTATAATAATCCCATCCATCCGTTACTCCATATCCACTGTTACGGTGAATA
Source organism: Escallonia rubra (assembly GCA_033065855.1). Classification (NCBI taxonomy): domain Eukaryota; kingdom Viridiplantae; phylum Streptophyta; class Magnoliopsida; order Escalloniales; family Escalloniaceae; genus Escallonia; species Escallonia rubra. The sequence continues at coordinate 13,210 of JAVXUO010000371.1, read as the reverse complement.
TATACTCCCCAGGGAGTAACCTGACTATTTGCCCAGACGCAAACCGATTTCAGCTTAAATCCAAGGCCACCTATAAAAAAAGAAGGGTTCTAAGCCACTTATGCAGACTCAACAGTCGAAACATCTTAATAGGGCAGCATACTCACCATCATCGGAAGAAATGCTCAGCATTTTAATCTAAGTACACGTTGTGGCGACCCCTATGTGTCCCAGTTCAGACTAGACGGATGGAGCTGTGTAAAAAGAATTTGCACAAGCTGAAATAAGAAGAAGTGGTAGTTCGTGAGCTCCCATTAGTGATTTCAGGTGGATAATTATTTGATGATCTGACAATTCCAAACTTCAAATGTAGGAAGTTTATCAACATTTCGAATCTAATCTTATATTACAATCTTACAATTCTTGTCAACAATTATTAGTTTATTCAGTCATCTTCGTATTAGGTTTTTTTTTCTGGCTCTTCTAACCAAATTAGGGAATCCGAGTAGGACTATGTAAATATTGTAACCCCCTTTGTGAGGGGTTTGTTTGGAGAGCTTCTTTAATGGTATTTTGAAGAGTCGAGCCTGGTGGCCTTTGGCTGTAAGGCCGTTACTCTTCCTCCCTGTTGTGTCGTTTCTTTTCTCTCTCCTTCCTTTAGTATTTTTTCCTAAGCTCTCTCAGGCCAAAAAGGGTTTTCATTTAGGGTGGCTGAAAGTATGAGGAACCCAATAGTCTTGCCAACCATTGAGTTCCCCTGACCTCAGCTAGTTGGCTACTGGTGATGATTAATTGTGTGTTCACTGGTTCCTGGTGCAGCCCTATAGCAACTTGAATTTCCTTTGCATCCCTTAGTAGCCAATAAACTATTTTTCTGTTTATCTATGACTTTTTCGAATTATTTTTCTGAAGTCACTGATCTTGTGCTGGTTCATCTGCAGGATGGGTAGGTTGGCCATCTGTTCAGACCCTAATTTTCTTGCACCTGTTTGACCACACACCAGTATGTTGTACTCTATTAAGCTTTGTTAGTTGAGGATTATTGTACATTCATCTTCATTTTCTGCAGGCACTTTGTCCCAAATCTTACAATTGGTGCTCCGGTTATTGAGAGTTTGAGAAAGCACACAAAGTAGTACATTCTTTTTGTCTCTGTACTTGCAGGATATTAATTGCGTTCTCTCGCCTGTTGGATTGTTTTGCTTTAAAGTAGTATTATTTTTCTTCTCACACAGGGCGTATTTGGATTGCCACCTTATGGTCACAAACCCTATGGATTATGTCGAACCATTTGGGAAAGCTGGTGCTTCTGGTTTTACGTTTCATGTTGAGGCATCAAAAGGTGAACTAAGATGCTGTCTTGAATCTTGGATCTTTTTTTCCATAGATTTCAAGCACTTTAGCTGCCTTAAATTCATATATGAAGGCAAACCTCGTGCATCTTTCAGATAATTGGCAAGAACTCGTCCAGAGAATTAAGTTAAAGGGCATGCGGCCTGGTGTGGCATTAAAGCCTGGAACACCAATTGAAGATGTGTATCCACTGGTACTGGTTTTTTCTACACTCTTCACTTGCGTTCTTAAATCTTGAGTATAATGTTGTCTTTTGAGTTTGTGACTTTTTATGCCTTACATGCAGAAATTGGGTTATAGTAAAAATTATGAACTGGATATTGTTTCTAGTGCTATTATAGTAGTGAAATGGTTCTGAATATCCTTAATATTTCTCATCACTTGAGTTCTTAAATCTTGAGTATAATGGTCATTCAAGTATTTGACCTTTTATCTCTAATGGATGGAAAAATTTGGTTATAATAAAGGTACGATCGGAAGATTGAATTGTAGTAGTTCTATCATAGTTGTGAAGATGCTTCTGAGATGATACGTTTGTTTCCTTTTTCCCCGTAGGTCGATGGTGAAAATCCAGTGGAAATGGTACTTGTTATGACCGTCGAGCCTGGATTTGGTGGACAAAAGTTTATGCCAGAAATGATGGAAAAGGTGTATCAAATGCTCTTATTTGGATCTACTGCTCTTATTTGGATCTACTTCTTTACTACCATGCTTGGTATCTCCATAAATTCCTAACCAACAATTTGGTTTTTCAGGTACGCGCACTGAGAGAGAAGTACCCCTCACTTGATATTGAGGTTAGTGCAATTCTAATAGCGTGTTTGTCCATGACTCAATGTTGTTATTACTTATTTACCTGGAATTATTTCTGAGGAGTAATACCTGTTAATTTAACTTTTTTTTTATTAGTTCCTGTTAAGTTAATTCCTTTTAGAAGCATTCTGAAATCATGGAACCTGTTGCTTTTGTGAAGAGTCTAAAGAAAGCTCATGTTGCTGTGAAATTATATATGAGGATAGAGGTTGACGACCATAGTCACATCTCATGATTACAAGTCCTCTGAAATTAATGGAGGAAAAGGATTAGTGTAGCCGACCCCATCTAGTAAGGGACAAGAGCGTAGATGATGATGGTGGTGATAGAGGCATTCAACTTTAATATATGCAGATGGATCGTATTTGGATATGATCTTAAAGTGCCCTCTTCAACTCCGTTATTGTTGATCTGAAGTCATACTAGCAACTTAAACGTTATTTTTGTGACAAGCATTGGTGAGCTTTTGCTAATCATTTACTTCAATCTAGTTGGGGTCAGCTGCTAATGGCAAAGGTGAAAATGTTCAGTTTCATTGTCTAACTACATGTGAATTATTAAATCAAACCGTGCTACACGAGATGAAGTCACTATCGACCAAGAACATCTCTCCTTTTCTGAAACATGTTCGACTATATTCTGTAGGTAGATGGCGGTTTAGGGCCTTCAACCATTGGTGTTGCAGCTTCCGCTGGAGCAAACTGCATTGTTGCAGGAAGTTCAGTGTTTGGAGCCTCTGAGCCAGCCCAAGTTATATCCCTCATGAGAAAGAGCGTGGAAGAAGCTTAGAAAATTAGTTGATACCGATACAGGCAAGCAACTTGCGACATTTTTCAACTGTCATGTATAAACTTATTGTGTACACTAATGCACAATTAATATTTCAAAGACGAATATAATAACACGATTTGTTTTGCTTTTGCATCTGGATCTTTGTTATCCTTTCATCTGGTTTAATTTGCATAATAGAGGCTTATTTTTTGTGTGATAATAAGGGAGGACTGGATTCATATAAAAGTTTGTTTTAAATTAACTGCTAAGTATGTGGAGTAAGGCTCAAAAGTTGGCAGTTTGAACACTAGATTTTCAGGATTGTGCTCAGTGACCTGTAGCTCTCAGCTTCGAGGATTCGGAATGAGTTGGTCCTCATGGTGTTTCAGTATCATATCATCCAGAGCAATTCTTCGCTGCAAGAAGAACTGGACCAGCCGACAGATTGCCTGTTCAAACAAAAGGGAAAGAAAAAGCAAAAGCTAGTTCATCTAGTGTAGTAACCGCATTATTTAATTCTGGACAAAATTTTCAAGTTGGAAGATGCAGCTCAGTTGAGGCCCTTAGCTATCTGCACATTGGACTATTGGAGTGAGGGCAAAAGAAAAGAACTCTACTCGGCTTTAATGTATATAATAATATAATAGTAATATAACAATATACTAATAATAATAATAATATAATCTGGATTGAGGTCATTCACGATTATGTTCAACAGGTAGTTCCACTCTTAAAATTCCGTCTTACTGACCCTGACATTTGACGGAAACTTGGAGACGTATGGACAAATTATCAAGTGGTACCTCGATAAGTTGGACTTGACTGTCCCAAGCGACTACAAGTTGCAAATTGATCTGATTAGCTTGGTTTTAGCAATCGATCCCGAGCATAAGTCAGTCACTTGGCATCTGGGCAGATTAATGGGCAAGTTATTCATAGTTGGAATCATTCTGGCTTGTCGTTTAACAGTTTTACATCCCGTTAGTGGCCAATGTTGCTTGACAGTTTCAAGACAAGGCAGTTCACCGTCCGAAATCATCTGCAGTACAGACATGGGTTTTAAGTTTTAGATTAACAGAGACATCTTGTTCTTTGGATGGATGCGTAATCAGTAACGCATATTCTAGGTCAAACTTCAATCCCCGACGTTGATGAAGCACAAAAAATGTGGAGACGCAAGCCTGTTTCACATATGTAGCGTAGCTTGCCGGCATATTCTTGCTTTTGTTACATTTACTTGACGCATTTGCCTTATTCTAAACGTCAATGATGCAAGTATAGAGATGGCACTGAAACTATTTTCCATGAGCCGACCCGAAATATATATATATGATGAGAGACACATGCAGGACACTAATGGATCCTCGACAAAAGAAAACTTTCATTCTTTGAATGGCTTTGTTCAGTGTGCCTGAACTGTCTTTTTTTAGTCTCTCTTTTTGCTTATCAATAATATTTATTTGCTTATATAAAGTGTATCAGTGGTAAGCACGTGCTGTCACGTGCACATTCACACCCTCCACTGTCGGATATTTGTCCATTGGTACACTGTGGGAGTTGGGTCCTTTGCTAGCATAAAAAGTCTCCTAGGATGTATCAATATAGTCTTCTTGTAATCAAGGGTGGCAAAGAGAATCGCTACTTATCAGAGTTTAAGATAACCTTCAAGCCTCTCCTGACCTTTCATTTCTTATTCTTAAGTGAGGGATGACTCTACTAAATGAGGATAAAGGGATGTATCTAAGTATGTATGATGCTTGTCAACCTAAAGTATTCATTGATAATTTGACTCAATGAATCCATATAGGCACATAGCTTCCTTTAATTTGATGCCTTGGCTGGCCTTGTCAATGCATATGGACACGAATGACCTTTCTTTTCTGTTCCCCCTTGTCTTCCAAAATCTAAATCACTTCTATCTGTGTTGCCCTAGCCAGGACAAAACATCCTCATGCACGCTGTTGGTTCGAAGAATTTTCGTCTGAAGTAGTATGTGTTTTTCAACTTTAACCAGTGACAAATTTGTATAGAAAGCAGCTTAGTCAACAAAAAGAGTATTCTGGATTATTTAACATTAGAGGCTGTATTTTTATGCATGTATGTCATCACTTGGCAGTTCAAACTTGGGGATAGAAATGCTCCACTCAGTCAGATAGCCCAAACAAGTGTAGTCACCCAAGAACATTGTCCCTGACTTGTTAGTCTCAATTTGTATAGATCCAAAGACATTTCACCTTCTTTTAGTGAAGAAAGCAAGGCTCTTCTGTTTTACTGGAGCCTGCCCATGTGGGAGTGAGTGGTCCTGCACGTATATAGCAACCAAATATGGTCAGTAAGCTCCAGGTGAAAGCTTTGGTAGAGATAATTTTCTGCATGTGGGTTGCTGCCCCTGCACTTGGACAGAGCTTGCTGAGCTGCGATGCCGCCTCCTCGGATGCCTCTGTTTACCGCTGCGATGAAAGGAGAACTGTGGATCAATGCAGTACGTTTGCCATGCTCCGCGCTAATTCGTACTTTTCATCTCTTTTCAACCTGAGCTCTTCCTTGGGGATCAACCGCTTTCTGCTTGCCGAAGCAAATGGATTCTGTCCTGACACAGAGTTCCTCCCAAAAGACCAACCCCTGTTGATCCCAATTGATTGTAAATGTAAAGCTGGCATTTCTGGTGCTGACTTGACAAAAACTACCGTGAAAGGCGATAGCTTTTATGGTATATCTCAGTCGTTGGAGGGCTTAACAACTTGCAAAGCCATAGTAGAGAGGAATCCAAGTGTCTCTCCATGGGGTACCCTAGGGGATAAAGTGCAGTTACTGATCCCATTGAGATGTTCCTGTCCATCTTCATCTGAACTCAGACAAGGAACAAGGATTCTGCTTTCTTATCCTGTAAGGGAAGGTGATACAGTTTCTAACTTGGCTAAAAATTTCTATTCTACTCCTGAAACTATTATATCTGTGAATAGAAACAGATCAGGAGCAAGTTTTAGGCCAGAAAGTCTGGCACCCTTATCAACTATTCTGATTCCGCTCAAGGGCAAGCCTAAACTTGCGAAACCACGTGAGCCCAAGTTGGGATATTCATCAAATAGCATCCCAGTTATCATTAAACCGCCAAAGAAGAAGTCGAAAATGAGGCAGATTGTAATTTACATTGCAATCAGTGCGATTGCATTTGGGGCGAGCATCGCTATTGTGGTAACCTTCTTGGTTATCCACTGGAAGAGGAAGAAGCGGGATTTGTGCAAGACGAAGGACGTCGAGCTGCAACAGCTTAGTTTAAGTGTGAGGACCGCGAGCGAGAAGAAAGTTTCCTTCGAGGGATCCCAAGATCCTTTTGATGCTCAGATCATCGAGACCACACCGCATAAGATGGTGGTGGAGGCGATCACCCTCGAGGAGTTGAAGAAGGCAACTGAAGATTTCAATTCAAACAACCTCATCGAGGATTCCGTGTTTCACGGTCGCCTCAACGGAAAGAACTTGGCGATAAAGTTCACAAAAAAGGAAACTCTCTCCAAAATCGATTTTAGCCTTTTTCATGACGCAGTTCACCATCACCCTAACATAATTAGGCTTTTAGGTACAGGGGTGACTGATCAAGGTCCTGATTCGTTTTTGGTGTTTGAGTACGCGAGAAACGGGTCATTAAAGGACTGGCTTCATGGTGGGTTGGCAATGAAGAGCCAGTTCATAGCCTCCTGCTATTGTTTCTTGACATGGAACCAAAGGCTAAGGATTTGTTTAGATGTCGCCACTGCTTTACAATACATGCACCATATTATGATTCCTAGCTACGTTCACAGAAACATAAAGAGTCGAAACATCTTCCTGGACGAAGAGTTCAACGCGAAGGTTGGGAATTTTGGCATGGCAAGATGCGGGGAAGGCGATGATGGTGAAGAGCATGGGAAGCAAGCTTCTTCAAGTCATCCTGCTTCTTGGAGTATATGGTACTTGGCACCTGAGTACGTTCACCAGGGTACGATTGCTCCCACAATCGACATATTCTCCTTTGGGGTGGTTTTGCTTGAGGTTTTATCCGGCCAACCGCCCATAAGCCGGTCGAACCAGAAAGGCGATAAGAACGTTTTGCTGACTGAAAAAATCAAGTCGATATTACAGTCAGAGAACGCGGAGGAGCTGAGGGAATGGATGGACAACGCATTAGGCGACAATTATTCATTCGATGCAGCTGTTACGGTGGCCAATCTTGCAAGGGCTTGCGTAGAGGACGACCCATCTTTAAGACCCAATGCTGGGGAAATCGTCGAGAAGTTAGCCAGGTTGGTGGAAGAGTTACCGGAAGGAGAGCAGTTCACAGTCTGCGAAAGCTCTTGCAAGCCTCTTGTCAACGCTGCTGCAAACCATACGTGAGGATTATTCCGGACATGGCAGCGATTTTCAGTTATAGTATGAGTAGAGGAATCCTGTATAGATGTAGTTAAGAAATCTCTTGAATAAAATAGCAGACTTGTAGCTTGTATTAATGTGCCTCTTTTCCAAAAATAAAGTCTCAGGGCTAAATCTCTTGTCATGTACCTACAGCATCAACAAGAAAAAGTATAATGGGATCCAAAGACATTCTCTTTCCTAACTTGATCAGTTTAGACCAATTCACATGGGGCTTGCTTAACCCAGGGACTGAGTTCTTGCCTTGGGGGACTGTGCCTGACTAGATTTGACTGCTCGGAAAGGCACTGCATTCCTCTCTCGATAGCTGCTAATACCGTTTGATCGCTTCCTTACTTCGATTCGCTCGCCCTTGTAACCTCCAATCTGGGCAAATCAAAGTTAGCCAAAGCATGCAACCAGAAAAGGAAATTGAGCTGCCTCTTTTGATAAAATAGCCAATCTTAATGGACATTATTTTTTCAATCTCTAACACCCCCCTCCTGCCTTCCGATGCAATGTATTTCTTCTTCCTCTGCTGTTGAAGACAAATGGTCACTCAAACTCATACTTATAAATATGAAGAAGGCATAAAGAGATTTTGAAGAGAATACACAGTTAAACTAAAATTTTATCTCCTACTTCTTACACTTGCGTTACTTTTTTTAACAATCAAAAGTGACTAGACATACATAGCTTTTTATAATATTTTTAAGTAACTCTTAGACATGCAATTAAGCTATCACTTAGGCACTACTTCAATAATATTTTAGCCATGTACTTGCACCAAGAACACATGACCTGTACTTGTAACTTAGACACCACTAACTCAAATTTATTTAGTTCACTAACGCAAGCCACTAATGTACTACTCCAATAGCATAATATAAATTAATTTATTTTTCAACAGGAAACTGTTTGCACCGGATAATGTACTTGTCGAAATTACTTAAGTAGACCTATTTACTTTCTCCATCCTTTATTTAGGATAGTTTTTCTTTAAAGCGAGTAGAACAACTTCGCAACCTAAATCAACATAACTATGCATACAAAGTTTTGGCCAAAAGCATGTTTATGATGGATTATGAATATTCATACGAGTTTAACCTTTATTTGAAGGAATACCATATGCTAATCTGCACACTTTGAAAGGAAGGTTTTTCGATACGCACTCTTGAGCATAAACACATCCCAAGAACGAAAAACCTACGGTGCCTTAGATTATGCAAGCCTAATTTCACCGTGGCACTTATTCTGAACTGTCCTCTCCTTCACCAGATGTCGGGATCTGAAGATATCTTACATACGGTAGCAATTATTATCTATGACTTTTGCATTACAGTGACTGAATTCCATCATTACAGATGTCCAAACGCATTAGTCGTCTTGCCCCTCACAACATTTGTTTGGTCTGTCTGACAAGACTGGCTCATACAGTGCTAGTGTGGCCAGAAAATCCCTTGATCTTGCCATCAGTCCAAAGCCCTTGCCGAGTTTTACAAAGCCATCGAGAGACACTGAGAACTTAACAGCACTGGGAAGGCCCGACGTCCAACTACCAGGTGGACTAGACGGGGCCATGGTCCATAAGGGGGCCGACGAAGAGCCCTCAGTGTTGGAGCACGTATACTTGTCACGTAGAAACCTTGGCGGAGATAATGTCTAAAAGGATTTGCATATCCCTGGGTTGAGCCCTCGTGGTAGAGCACTCAGAGCGTGCCAAAGGTAGTGTCCCTGGACGTGTCAGCTACTTGACGAGCCAAGGTAGTGTCCGAGAATAGTCACCGTGGCGAGAGGAGAGTCCTCATGCCGGAGCAGTCAGAGCTCTTTGATGGAGATAGTGTCCTAGAGGAGTCTCATATTCCCGTTATGAGTCTTTGTGTTGGAGCACTTAGAGCGCACCCAATGTAGTGACCTGGAAGAGTCACTTACTTGACAAGCCAAGGTAGTGTCCCAGAGTATCGTCAACCTAGCCGGGGGGAGGCCTTATATGAGAGCACTTGGAGCTCTATGGATAAGATAGTTTCCCGAAGGAGTCACCAATCCCCCGTTGAGTTCTTATACCGAAGCACTCAGAGCGTACCAAGATAGTGCCCTAGAGGAATCGCTTACCCGATAGGCCGAGATAATGTCCTCGAGGAGTTGCCTACCTGGCGCTGCCAAAGCTATAGAATCGGGTGTAACAAGGGGCTACATTGTTACAGCAAGTGCCCCAAGGCAAGCAAGAGGGATGTGAATCCTCATGCCGAAGTATTCAGAGCTTCATGAGGTAATGTGCCAGAGGAATCACCTATCCCGAGGGATGATGTATACTTCGGAGAAGTGGTCAAAGCATGTGAAGGAATGGACCCAATGTTGGATGCATGGCACTGTGACAGAGCGCTAGTAAGTGGCACGGCGCATATGCACGACATAATGTGTTTAGCGTCGGGGGCACGATCAATAGAAACGATGCGAGGTGCAGTCACTAAGTGTTGTATGGGGCACATGACAAAATGACAGACACATGGGCACGATCGAGGGAAGAAGTGTCGGGGGCACGTATATAAGAAAGTAGTGCTCGCGCGCGGTCGGGTGTCTAGTCAGAGGGCAAATGACGCGGAGTTGGTACTCAGGAGTGGTCGAGATCGCAACGACTGGAGTCCTGCTGGGGACGCGTGATGCAGAGATAGCTCTTGAGCGCAGTTGGACATCGCCTTAATCGGGCACAACAACAAGTGTCATGCTGAGGGTCCGGATATGGCGCTCGAGCGCGATTGGGAGATATGATGCTCGAACAACCGAGGTCACGGGACATGGAGTTCTTAAGGGGTGAGCAAAGAGTCCCCAAATAGAAGAGAAACCAAAAGATGAGACAAAGGAGACCCTAAGGGGTGTGGGGAGAAGAGTCCCCAAAGATAGGAAGGATGGGGCTGCCAAAGAGCAAGGAGAAGGAATACCCTAAGGAGCGAAGAATTACCAACAAGGGGCAAGGAGAGGGAGTTAGGCCGACCGCTTCAAGTGAAGGCGCGTTGTCGATTCCAACACTTTGTGCCAGAGGCGTGGCACGTTGCGATTCAGTTTACCACTTGGTAGCGTAGAATTTTATCTGTTTAATACTGCCCAAGAATAGTACACCCGCTGTACTGGTGGGTCAAACTTGGAACAGTAACCCGGAAGGTTCTTTCATTTAGTATTAAGTCACTTTCATTTAGTATTTAGTCACAGCTCAGGAATCAAGGCTTCTAGAGAATCGCCCTCCAATACTGCCCAAGAATAGTACACCGCGCTGTACTTTTTTTCTGTAGTTGACCGCGTTAGCCTTTTCTTCAAGCTGGGGAAAATAACTGATATATGTGCATGACACCAACTGACTTTGCTGGTCCGGCTGCTTTCTAACTATATTCTACTTCAATCCCAGGCCTTATGTAAAGCATTGTCAAGGTGGTCCATTGACCACCTTAATTCAGGAAGAAATATTTTCTCAACTACATCACAAGCAATAATTCACCATATATATAACATACCAAACGTATAAAAAATTATTCCCCGTAACGTATGAGGTTTGGAATGTAAAATAATTTGTCCACCTTATCAGTTATTTCTTGCTCCATGTTCATGCCGCATGATCTTGGACCAAGATCCTCTCCGGTGTACCAGTCGATGAATGCTTTTTAGGAAAAAAATTTGCCGCTACTCGAATTGAAGGAATCTTCCTCTTACCCTTCGTATAGCGATAATTAATGATCACTTTATGTTTTCAGTGACTTTTATTTAGTGTGTCTAAAAACAATTATTAAGAATTGTCACTTAAGGTGTTAACAGAAAAGTCACTAAAAACATATAGCGATTATTAATTGTCGAGAAAGATTCCTACGACCTATCTTCCTCCAATCCCGAGAGCAACCGAAATTTGTTCTACATCCTATGTCCTCGATCGAGTGCTATTTTGCAACAAAATTGTTGCTAAATTTTTTGTGTCAAGACTTTTATAGGTAATGTATTCCGGCTGATGGTTGGAAAATCCAAAAGCTGACACAGGGGTCTTATCAGCAGTGAGTACTAATGAACCAAGGACTACTTTAATTACCAAGGTCATTGAGAGGAAAATCACTGTATATAACTTTCTTGTGGCCTGAATTTTTGTATCTCTAACTAGTTATGTGGACAGATGGAGTGGTAAAAAGGTTGTCTTTCTATATTGAAAAGCAAAAAGATGGTACCAGAATACCAAAAAGACCAGACCGGCGCCGGCCGGTGGCACATTGCCGGACAACGGAGTTTGTGTTTGCTTGAATAGAGAGTACTTTGCGAACCCAAGCAACGGTGTAACATAATATGATCAACCTTCTACTACTTACTTATCAGCAAGAATTAAGCATCGATCTCAACTGAGTCTGAGTTAATGGATAAAACACAAATCGACAATGGATGAATTTACACTGAAACGAAGTCGGCCGATGTATATACCAATCAACTAATCGAAACCCTAGCTACTTTTGGAATCCGTCGCAAAGATTCAAACAATGAATGAATAATGAACAAAACCAAGGGGAAAAAGAATTCACAGCGCCATCATAACCATGAACTCATCAAACTGGAGCACCCCATCGCCGTTGAGATCAAACCTCGAGATCATCCGCTTGCAGTCCTCCGTGCTCTTGGACTCCCCAATCTTGCTGAGCATCTGCTTCAAGCTCTTGGCCGTTATACAATGGCCGCGCTCGTCCCCCGCGTACAGCTTGAACGCCTCCTTCAAGTCCTTAGCCTTCTCTTCCTCCCCAGCGCCGTCCACCAACCTCACAAAATCGTCCAAGCAAAGCAGCCCATCTCCGTCCGAGTCCATCAGCACCACCGCGGCCTCCGCCTCCTCCAGAGAAAGCTGCCGCTCCGCTCCAAAGCCGGGTATGGCCCCCACACACCGTTGTAGCTCCGGTGGCGATATCTTGCCGTCCCCATTCTCGTCAAAGTGCCTGAACACACGCTCGTATTGCTGATATTTCTCCATCATAACCATGTACGTTCCTGTGTACGTATCGTCGTTCAGATATATATAAACACGCTGCTTACTAATCCTTTTCTGGTTAGGAATTGCAGTTGCCGCCTTGAGGACTTCAGTCTTCAGAGGAACCCGTTTATATAGAGGAGCTGATTACGCGTGGAAACACGGTTTCTGACTTTTTCCGTGTTAGAGGAGGACAAGTTAGTATTATTATTACTTACGTCATGGCTTGCCTTTTTGGCCCACTTCCACCTTGTTTCTTTGGAACTTACGAGGAAGAAGCCATGAGATAGGCTCTGTGATTCTCCAGAATGGCCATTTAAGATAAGGTTCACGTAGGATCGCCGACCTCCAGAACTGCCATAGTCCACCTAAAGGCTGAAAACGGGAATCTCAAATGCGGAACCGCGGGCCAGCAGTGATTTTGGGGTCAACGAGCGGTTTGGTTAATGGTTTGTTTATTAAGCTTATAGGCATAATACAAACAGACTTGTGCACCTACATATATATATATATATGGGTTCACGAGTTTCCCGAAGGAAGCAAGCTTTTCCGATTTGATCTTTGCTGCGGATCTGGCGCCTCTTCCTTTCATGTTATCCCTCTTCTTGGGTTCCCAACCGATCATCCTTTCTGATCAGGTAAAATTTGATACGTCGTCTAATTAATAACTCTACAGTTCTTCTTGCAAAGGTGCTCACATGGTCAAAACTCCTTGACTGACACTTTCCTGAATTTCGGGCGCGCAACCCGTTGATGTCATGCTATGATCGTCCACTAAGATAGCACAAAAATGGTAACTAGACATTCTCGCCGCACCGAGAGTGGAAAGGGAGTCGCGTCACCCATACGTACGGCTGTACATGCATGTAGGATTAGAGAGCTTGCGCGTGTAATTCCAGCCATGTGAAGAGATATGCTCGC